>CAKAOH010038986.1:0-128302 GCA_916701665.1 Sebastiscus tertius
AAGATTAATATAAAGAAATAATATGACTACATAATAGTGATAACAAAACAATTAGGACAAGATATATATATATATATATATATATATATATATATATATATATAATAGACTCATTATATATATATGTAATAGACTATAATGAATTTATTCATCAATTTTAATAACATTTTTGCCATGTGGAAGGGCTTGGTGTATATACAAATTCTTTTTACACAAATAAATGTGGTTTTATTAAAAATAACACTGTATTCATTCATTCTCACTCTGCAATATCATTAATAGTCTGTTTATTGTCAATACTGTATATACTGCTCCTATTTTTTATACTTCCTTCTATTTAAATGGTTCATATTTTGTTACACTGTGTTAGCTGATGCATCTTTTTTTGCACTATCCCCTTTGCTGCTGTACACTGCAAATTTCCCCACTGCGGGACTAATAAAGGAATATCTTATCTTATCTTAAAACTGTAGTCAAATATCCAATGAAAAAAAGGAGTTACAGTATAACAAGATCCAGCTCAAAGGCATTGCTCCATGCGTTGCATAACAAACACAAATGCAGATATACTAATTGAATTGCCAAAACATTTTATTGATGTTATTATTTGTGCAATCAAATGAAAAAAATGCACCAAACCATCTTTGAAATGACAGCAAAGTTCAGGAAGGCCCTGAGTAGATGACCTGACAATGTTCTACATGAACACATGATCTCTGTTCTGAGATCTGTATGAGTAACTCCAAATATGTCACTTCAAAAACCAAGAATGGAGGCCTTTTATCGCGCCCCTTGTTGTCCTTGCGAACCTTTTTTTATGTAGTATTGTTTACTGTTATTTTTAATTAAAAGGATGTTAAAGAAACATTCAGACTTTGCATTTCACTGTTTTGCCGACAACAATAACACGATGTACCAGTATACTGTATATAGTTTTACATTGTTGACAAATAGTCACAGAACATACAAATAATGCTCACATGATTTGATACTCACATGAACATGATTTTGCTCATGGGCCATTTGCAGGGGGTAGACAAAATAATGGAAACATTTCATTAAAAAAAAGACATTGACCAAATCACCATTATAATCTGCTGTAGATCACTTTGCAATGATAATTTAGTTCTTTTAAGTTTATATAGTATTATGTCTACCCCCTTGTACATTCATGACTTGAATTGGTCCATGTTTCATTTGCAACATTACAATTGTAGAAAATTACATTTTGTAAGTAGTTTATCTTTTAACAAAATAACTTAAACATCTCACATATAATACAAATCCACATTTTCACAAAAATACAAAAAAGAAAATAATACAAATTGGTCACCAGAGAGACAATAAAACATGTAAGTCGTTGACCTCGTCTACAACATGAAAACATTTTAATACAATACAAATACACATTTTTACAAGAAGGAAAATTATACAAATTGGTCACGAGAAAGAAAATAAAACACCTAAGTGGTAGACCTTGTCTACAACATGAAAACATTTCAATAAAGGTATATCCTCCCATATTTCATTGATGTGTTTTGGAAGTAAATCATTTGAATATAGAAAACTGTTATTGGAAAAACTAACCATCCTGTGTAGATGAGGCCACAGCGCCTGCGGTTTGGAAAGATTCTTTGCCTGTTGATTCATACTGTAGGGATCTGCCGACATCAGTCGTGTTTGTAACTGGCATTTCCTCCAGCCTACGGCCAGGCCTTTTGTGGCGAGAACAAGCCCTCCTTATGCCTCTCACTGAGCTCATCCGTCCATCCATCCATCTATCCCTATCTCCCTCACTTTCCCCTCGTCCTGCCTGTCCCGTCACTCGCTCCCTCTCTCTGACACATACAGTACAAGAGCGCTCACACTCATCCGGGGAGTCATGTTCTCATGACTGAACATGATTGACTCAGTGAATGAGGCATTAAAAACACTCACTGTGGCCGAGCAGCAGCTATAGATCACTGGGCAACAGCTTTGAAATACAATGACGGGATTCAAAAGTGCCTCTGGCGATGGGCTATCAGCCATCTGGTCAGATCTTTGATACACAAAGTGGGACGCTTGTTGAGGCGCTCGGCGTGTTGTTTGTGACTAGCAGGTTTGTGACAGATCAGTCAACAAGTACAAGAGAAGCTGCAGTAGACCAAACGCAGCTTCTTTATTCACCCTTTTACTTCTGATGCATTAACAAAAAGCAGTATTGACAGGAATCTTTGCATATACCCCTTATGCATTTCAGTAGAAGTCAGAATACAGAAACAGGTTGGGTATCAGTGTGTTGACTTTTGACAGCAGTGAAATCACCGTAACCACCGGGACAGAGCCAACTAATTGATGACAGGAGTCCCATGTCAGAATGAAAATCTTCCAAACAGCGTGACACCTTTTGGATTTGATGCTCCAGCAATACATTTGATCGCAGCTCAAACTGGAGCATGGCAACACTCTGAATGGCAACGCTTCAGAGTGGCAGGCATGAAAAAAAACCCCAACTTGGTCTGCTCAGCCAAATGCTGTTAAACACTGGCCAAGACGACACAATTAATGTACTTCACCAGCCATTTTGGCACAAAACCAGCCATTGTGTAGTGAGTCCTTCCTCTGGTCTCTCTTTGGATGGTTAAGTGCTAGAAGTGCCTGGGGAAAGAGCCTTCACAGCAGGTGAGTTTTCTCCCGTAGCTCGGGTCCATGCACTCAGATGAGTGAAAGCAGAGGAAGACTTGTTTATCCAGCAGGCTCCAGAACAACCTGGTGAGTGAGTCGTTATACTGCGGTCCAGATTTCCCTTCTTTTTCTATTACTCATGCTTTCACCCGCTCTCATGTTCAGGGATCGCCTCCCCCACCGGCTGAGTGTCGGCAGCGTGGGCGAGTGTTTGAAGCGGGATGGAGATAGACACAGTTGGGATCATGTCAGAAGGTGCCATTTGGCTATTTTCAGTGTTGCACACTGTTGGTGAAAGCCTCCCAGACTTGACCTAAAAATAACAAAAAGATAGAAAATCACAGTCAACGCTATCCTGTTTTCTATGATGAACACATGACAGATAATAAATCTCCAAAGCGGAAATCCCGACATTAATGGAGCCTCAAAGTACTGCTAAATATTTGATGAGTGTTGTTAATTTTACAAGAATTTCCGTCCTGGAAGTGGTCGCGAAAATGAAGGCACATTATGGGCTGTATGTTGGGCTGACCACAGAAACCAAAAGGCACAAGAGAGTGTAGTTGATGGAACATTTACTACCAAGGATGCAATTTTTAGATGGAGGCTCTTAATATTACAAAAGCCACTATATAATTTGGGGTATATGTAATCTATAATGTACACCCAAGATAACATCCTCTCTGAATAACTAATTTTGAAATGGCTCCCAGCTGAATTTTTCATTCTTGAAGAGCCGGAAGGCGTTGCAGAAAATGGCAAGTCTTAGAAATTGCAATAAGTGCTCATTGTGGTATAGAAACTTTTGACTTTTGAGTTTGACATTGTTGCCCTTTTATACATACATGCAATTATCTGTCTGAATAGCATGATAACTGTGTTCCAATACGCTCAATAAAGGAGCACAAATGGAGCTTTTACAATAGCAGGAACATTGTCTACAGCCATACTAGCAGCTTTTCAGTTTGAAGCTAAATACTAACGTCAACATGATCCCAATGGGGTCAGCCCTATGTTCCCTCAGTCCTGGGTTGGTTAGGTCTAGGCATGAGGAGTGAGATTGGTTAAGGTAAGGGTAAGAATATCAGGGTACGCCAATCAGAGGCAGAGCAGGGCAGGTCATGGGGTTTCAGAATAATGGGCTGTTGGAAGAATGACGGTCGTGTCTAGAAGGTAACCCACAAATTGGGAAACTGTCGCGGTACGGTTAGGTTTTGATCTTGAATAGTTAGGTTTGGATAGGTCGTTGGGCAGCGAGTCTCGTGAGAGTTTTTGCACGTTTTCAATGGCATCGGCAGAGGTTCTTATCGAAGGTAACATAGACACGCTCCACTCACAATGACGATGCTAACATGCGGATGTTTAGCAGGTGTGTTTACCATCTTCACCATCAGTGTGTGAGAATGATAGCATTTGCTAAATCCCATTAAACTCCATAAACCAAAGTACTGGACATATTCCATTTTTTTGACCTGATGATGGTGCTAGTTGGAAAGTTAAAGGGACAGTGTGTAACATTTGGGGGGATCTATTATCAGAAATGGAATATAATATATTTATTATTATTATTACTATAATAATAACTATATTTCATTAGTGCATAATCAGATGAAACTAAGACTGCTGTTGTGTTTTCGTTAGCTTAGAATGAGCCCTTCATATCTACATAGGGAGCGGGTTCCTCTTCACGGAGTCCGCCATATTGCTCCGTCATGTTTCTACAGTAGCCCAGAACGGACAAACCAAACACTGGACAAACTGTGGTACCGCCAGCCTTCGTCTGACTTCCGTTGCTCCTAAAGTAGTGGTATTATGATGAGTATGGTTTCTGAGCGAGGCGAACGGCGTCACCACGATTTTGAACTCAGAGACTCACGTTACCGCAGGCTTGGAAAGGGAGGAGTGAGCAGAGGGGTACTCAGTTGGTTGCAATCTGCAACCACACCACTAGCCAAATCCTACACACTGTCCCTTTAAGGGAACACCAATATGATGACCATTCAGCCTGTTCAATAACTATTTTTTCACGTTACAAAAAAAAACTCTGTATGTTTCTGTATTTTCTGTATGTGCATGTCTATCAAAAGTAGTTAATACACATTGAGTTGGATCACTTACTCACCAGCCACACTATGATAACAACACAAGCTGTGAAGGGGATGAGAGCCAGGAGCAAGGGAGTTCTCCTTGACCAGCTGTAGTCACGACCCTCCTCCAGACCCCCTGGAAGAAGGAAATATTATTGGAAATTTGACAGACTACAGTTACACCGTAGAAATCTGATCGTGGGTAAACTCTTCGTGTTTATTTATTGAACTAGTAGAGAGGATTCTGGTGGTTCTGGCACTCAAAAATACAAATTTGTATTCCCCTTTAACATGCCAAGTGGCATGTGAACTTACATAGCAGGCTTCTACAAGTACTAGCTGCATAAGAATCGCTTTTAATGATGATATAATTCCTTTAATTTAATGTATTGGCAGTGTGTGTTCGAAGGTTACATATCTGGTTCCTATCCCCAGCTGTGTGTCCCTGACCCCAAATCAATATCTGCCCACTTACAGGCCACTAAGCTGCTTTCGCTCACTGAGGCATCCATTAAAAATTTAAAGTGTAAATGCAAAATGACTGATCGTACCTGGTGTTTGCTGTGGATTAAGGCACGGTGGCGGTTTGCACGAGAAGCCGGATGTTCCTTGAGAGGCGGCGTGTAAGACGTCTTTGATGTAGTCAAAGTAAAGACCAGACACTAAGCTCCCTTCCTGATAGTGACACTGGAAGACTTGCATCGCCGTTTCCTGGGGGATCAGACAACAAGCAATCCTGAAATAACTCAAGCGTGCCATTAAATGTCCAAAATATTGCGACACTCCTCCCTAAAACTGAGCTCTGCAGTGCTTATTTGCCATCATGATTGCCTTACCAGTTCGTCATGGTCAAAGGTGAAGCGTACACTCTTCAGCATGGCATTGAAGACCATTATGTGTTCTCTGTTGGAGGAGATGGCACCGAACATGTTGGCCAGCTTCCGAAGACTTTGCTCCAAAGGATAGATATTCAACACCACCCAGCACGTGCCAGCCTGGAGGTGTAAACACAAAAAGAGATTAACATCTTTGTTCAGTATTTGAAATCATCTGATTCACATTATTTCTGCTTTTCACTTTTTCATACTTACAACTTCTTTGGGAATGTAACTAACAGGAATCTCATAATCAGAGGGGATATTCTGCTTCTGCTATGACAGAGAAAGATCTCAGAGTCTCACAGGGACATTTTTCTTAGCATACATTTACACAAACATGAACGTGATGTGCATCAAGCTCGGTAATCTCACCAGTAATGTCAGCTTGCTCACATCGTCAGTTATCGGCGTCCCAAATTTTCCGAAGCAGAGATTCAAACTTGTGAACAGACTCAAGAGGAGACAAGGTGCTTTCAAGATCTGAAAGATAAGTAAAACATCTAAATATGATACAGTATATTTGTACAGTATACAGTTAATATATAATATACACTTTAAAGTATTGATTAATTTATCTGAGGATGCTTTAATGCTTAAATTGCTCTATAGTACCATGATCATATCTTTGTATAGGAAACACACATATCACTTTCTCCACCCTCGTTTTCTGATACAAGTGGTGCAAGTGCAGCAGGGGTGGGGTTTCTGATTTTTGCTCCTAAACATGCACAATGTTAAATAAAAATCACCCATGAACTGTTTATGTGAATCAGAGCAAGTCTCTGTGACACAAACAAATAGTCCCTTCTTTAAGGCTTGTTATATCGAACACAAAACAGTTTGCACACATGCATTGTGCATGCAGTAATGAAATGTTAATTATTATATATCAAACAGAGGATCCAATTAAATGTAGTACTTTTACTTTGTTACCAAGGTCACAGGTGACTTTCTTTCAAAAAGTACAACAATTTCTTCATATTAGTTTCATATTATATCAAATTCCCTCCAGTTTTTATCCAAAGTAGAGCTGCAACCTCCATTAGTCGATTAATCGATTAGTCGAACAACAGAATCTTTTTTAGAATCAAATCAGGAAACATCTACTCAGAAATATTCATTCATTCCTCAGAGGAATAGCATTATGTGTAATGTGTCTTGTCTTAAGTGAAGACATTTTGTGTTTCCTGTGTTTTATTTATGCAAATCTTCCCTTTATAAAAAACCTGCATTTTCCCTATGTGGCAGTGTTGCACTACCAATCATAAATGAAATGTTATGTGCAATGTCTTGACTGATTATGTCGACATAAATATTTTGATAAGCTTTTTTGGTCATTTTTTTAAGCAAAAAATGCCGAACATTCTCTGGTACTCTTTGGTGTTTTTAACATAAATGACTAATCAAGAATCAGTGAATGAATCAACAATGAAAATAGTTGTTAGTTGCAACCCTAACCCCAAAACACTCCAGCACCATTACAGTATGCACCTAATGCACTGAGGTGCAAAGTAACATTTATGTGACAGCTGTAATAACTCTTTGCTACTTTAAAGACTTAAAGGGTTTAAAATGCAGAACATGCATTGAGGTCAAATTGGATGAATCAGACTTCAAAGTTGCCACGGTGACGGAGAGGAATGTGTTTGCTTCAAAGGAATTCTCGTTCTCGTAAAAAAAAAAATATATATTTTTAAGCAGCAGAAAGAAGTGGATAATGCAGACGGACTTCTGGGAGCACACACGCTTAATCTCTCTCTTACTCAATATATTGAGTGAAAGCATACTGCGTCCATGTGTCCTCTCACTTTACTCAGACCTTTTACAAGGGTGCAACACCACAGAGACCTCTTAGTGTAACTCTTAAAGGAAGTCATTATTATTTTAAATACTACTGAAATACTATTTAACTGTAGTATTTATACTTTTAGTTTACAATGCGTTGAATGAAAGTTTCCAGAAATCAAATAACACTCAAAAGTAGAGTGGAAACAGTGAGATTATTTGTAATTTTTCTGATATCCTACAATTGCATTTTATTGCAAGAAAAAAGCTGGGTAGGAATATGCAAAAAATGTGAAAATTCGTACTCTAAACACAAATATTCTGCTATTTAACAAGCATAACACAAGTGAGAATTAAGCTCTGGGATATAGCTGCATCAGTATATTAGTATACACACTTTACAACACACAATTAGTGTAAGAAAAACACACAAATAAATTAAATTCTACTTACTTTCTTCCTCATATGGAGCAAGAATCCGTGGTTGCTCAAATCCGGTGCATGAAATGAAGTGTTTTCAGTTCAGACAGGACAGACAGAGCTCATTGTGTGTACGCGTGTGATGTCCAAGCGTGTAGTGAAACTTGAGGATGGGGCTGGCAGTCTGCTTTCCCTCTAGACAGATTGGTGAGGTCTTTTTGACGCGGTGGAGAGGCCGCCTACAGGCTGAGTCACTGTGTCACACACTGACGCTGTCTGAGACTTTTCCATAAACTCCCACGTATCAATTTGTTCGTCAGGAGGAGAAAGTGGGCACTTGTTCTCTATGGAGGGAAAATTTCGCTTTAGAATATGTCAAGGTTATTACCCCAAGCTGTTGTTTAGAAAGTGAAAATAAGATGATGAGAGGTCTTTGTTAATGTTGGACGGTTTGTTGGGGCCCCAAACTATCTTTGCTTTATTATTTCATTATGATAATATATTTATATTGAATTCTTTTCATTATTTTGTCAATGTTTTGGCTTATTTACTCAAATACACTTTTGCTGAGTGAGTGTGCAGAAAGCACAGTTGTATAATATTCTAATGACGTACTGATAAAGTAAAAGCCAATATCCTTTGATTTCCATTAACAAGTCAATAACAGTCACAAAGGAGAATAAAAGTGTGATGTGTTATTATTATTAACCTTTGACATAACTGTGGGGAACGAAACACAAAAGTAAGACTATTTTTTACATGTAATGCGAGTAAATTATAGGTAGGTAGTGTCTTGTGTTTACATGTGACCTTTTTTGAATGAAGTCACAGCAGACTAATCAGGGAAAAGAGTACTTTGCACACAGGAGTTGGAAGTGAAAACGCAGCAGGCAATTTATGAGCTGAGTCAGGTTGTCTAGAGCAGATCACATCTAAATATAACCCAGAGTGCTTAAAGTGTAGGACCCTACTAAACAACAACACACAGACTGCAAGCTGGAGCGCACAAAGGCACACATTCAGATCAACAGGTGAGACGGGTTGATACGACTAACAACTTCATTTTGCGGTGTTGTCTCAGATGTGACAGATTTATACTAAAGTACTCACATATAGTAAGACACCATTCGAAGCAGGGGCGATACTGTGCCAGCAGCCCTGTGCTCATGAACACGTTGGATGCCTGCAGCCGAGAACAAAGCACAAAGTGCAGACAGACGTGACTTTAACACGTTAGAAGTTTCTAGCACGTCGCTTAAAGAGGACTTATTATGCTTTTGTGCTTTTTCCTTTTCCTTTAGTGTGTTATATAGTTTTTTTTTGTGTATGTAAAAATCTTTCTTTTGTAACGCGGTGATGTCACCAAGTAACACATTTGCATAATACCCGCCTAGCGGAGAGTTTGGCTCGGTTGACCAATCGCAACAGCTCAAACAGAGCGTTTCAGACAGAGAGTGAAAAGAGGTGCCGCAGCACAGCCGGTATGAGAAAGGTAAAGTTACTTTAAAGCATGTAAACATGTTCTAGTAGAAACTTAAAATACAAGTATGCACCTGAAAATAAGCACAATAGGTCCTCTTTAATTTTGCGCAAAACTCTGATAATGCAGCAATATCTTAAGAAGCATACAAGAATATAAAGAATATAGGAATATATTTTAAATGTTCTTTTTCTTATTTAGGAACTGCATATGTTTTGTTATTAATTTGTATAAATAGCAATAGTTTTTTGACTGAGTTAAACATGTGTTTGTACTGTTTCCTACTTAACTAAACAGTTCAAACTTACCTGGGAGACGTGTTTAATTTGAGTCAAGCTTGCTTCTTCTTGTGGACATACAAAGTGTCGATTTTTGGTCAGACGACGCTACAATCCTCATTGTGTCCTGTGATATAGAAATGGATGACTTTGATCAGGAGGGCATAAATGCGGAATTTATCGAATTTGCCATTCGAGAGAGCATTCAAGACGCCCACAAGCTGCCATGTTTGATACAAACAAACAGGTATGAGAGTCTAAAATGTCTTCATGTACAAAATGCTTTCACTAAAAGGGTTATGGATGGGGCTACCTCTTTAATCTTTACTATTAATACTAATTCATTGATGGGGTAATAAACACATTTTACAAAAGAATTGTAGATTCCAAATCCACAGGAAATCCTGATTAAAATAATCAACTCCTACACTGAGCTCTGTCATAGTGTTTCATTTGACCCACTGTTCTCCTTTGGTTCATTAGAAAGGAATCAAACAGTGATGACTTTATGAAGATAATGGTAGCCATTCACAATGGTAAGCTGCCTTTTAAACTCTTTCTATCATTGTTTTAGAATATGTGCACGTGGTGTACTAAAGTAAACAGAAGCACCTACAAGTAAATGCAAATGTTTGTGTTCGTGTTCATGTCTGTGTGCATGAACTCACTGTGTTCACTCCATGAATGTTACAAATGTCTCCCGGTATGTCCTGCGTGCGTCTCGGTTGTGTCTCCACAGGTGATGTGTCTGCGCTGCAGGAGCTGTCAGGTTGTGTGTCTGCCTTCAGAGAGAGCGACAGCAGGGGCCGGCTGCCTCTGCACGCTGCAGCTGTGCAGCCACAGCCAGAGATCCTGTATGAGGTGCTGCAGGGTGAGAGAGAGGCGTGAAGTCTAAACATAATAATAATATCTGTAATATGGGTGTGTATATTTCCAACTTTAACATACTGTTGTACTGTTGTTTTTGTGGCAGCGTTAACATCTGCAGACCTGACGCTGGAGGAGCAGACAGAGGATGGGGACACGGCTCTGACTCTGGCAGCGGAGGCCGGCCTGGTGGAAAACGTCAGGATGCTGCTGCAGCACGGAGCTTCACCTCACAACACCAACAGCAGGAATGAGAACCCTCTGCTGATCGGTAATACACACACACACACACACACACAAAATCAACACGACACAGACAACTCACACACTCATTAACAGCATGTTCCGAAACAGGGTTATTAGTACACAACATTAGCAGGTAGTAGATTAAAACCTTTGCAAATTGGCGATATAGACTTTTTCATTGCCATTCTGTTGCTAGGGCAACAGCTTTGGTCCAAGTTTACTTCCTGTCCGCAACGGCATTAGGGCGTCAAATACAGAGGCTTTGTCACGGCAATTGGCGTTCAATACCGCCGAGACACACCGGGCCTTCCATTATCTACAATTTAAACCCATCCGCAGCAACAGTAAGCGTGCCGGGATTTTGGTGATATGGTTCAAAGAGCGAAAAGACACACATCGGGTGAGAGGGGTGGTGTATGGGCCCAACAAACACAAGGCTTTCACCTAGGAGACCGATGTTCGTGTCCCGTGCGTCATGTTACAATCAGCTGTTCGTTCATGTCCCCTGTTCACAACATTCAGTGTCATTTTCACCCTTACGAATGTAGTAGTTCCTAAACCTAACTATAGTGTCTTTGTTGCCTAATCCTAAAGTGACGCCACGGGTAACTATGGTGGTTTTGATGCCGAAAATAGCGGAGGTATGTGACGTTGGGATGAAGTTGGGATGAGAACGTGTTGGCATCAACAAACATTGCAACAGGAAATACAAATAGGCCCATTTAGGATGTTTATGTCAAGTTTGAAAAGGTCTATATTGACTATATATTGGTGGATGTCTTTGGTTTTGTGTACATCCTCTGCTAATGTATGTTGCTTTGTCTGTTTGACCTACAAATCAAATTGCAAGTTTCCACTTCACAATGAGCCATGACTGCTAACTAACGCTAGCTAGCATGCCATTTTCTTTGTGTTTAGTGCTAATTATGAAATGCTAACATGCTAACACGCTAAACTAAGAGGGTGAACATGGCAACCATTATACCTGCTTGGAAGCAGCATGTTAGCACCGTCTTTATTAGCATTCAGCTCAAAGCGCCGCTGTTCCCAAATGCAGCTTCACAGAGCCGCAAGCATGGCTGCAGCCTTATTAAAACATTATCAGCCTAATAATGTTTTTAATATGTCATTCATTACTGTGGCTTTTGACCGCATCACCTTGCAATTTCTACATTTTGTAGCAGTGAGACAGAGATCATACGACATGGTCGTATCCCTCGTCATGGGCGGGGCCTTTGTGGAGCAGGTGTGTCTTTCTAAGTGGACGGTCACACATGAAGCTGCGAAGGTGAACAGCGCTGCATTGATACTGGCTAGAGCATGAGACAATCAGAGATCCACCACCAGAACTACCATCTTTCCTTCCTTCTTTATGTCCTCGCTTTTTATCTCGTGCACCAGGTGGGTTGTCCGGCTATCCTGGCGCTGCTGCTTCGACACGGAGCCAAAGTAACCGCCAGAGCCGGGCATGGGGTGACTCCTCTGGGGGTCGCAGCTGAATATGGCAACAGTGAAGCTTTGGAGATACTCATACAGGAAGGTAAAAAATACTGCTTCACATCTGTTATGTTTTTTTCATGTCCATTTCTCTCACCTTGTTGCATTTGTCCCTGTGCTCCACTAGGGGGTGACGTGTGTGCCCAGGCCAGCAACGGAGACACAGTCCTGTATGATGCATCTGGATCTGGAAACCTGGACTGTGTCGAGCTGCTCCTGCAGCACGGTGCCAACCCCAACGTGGCCAGCTACGCCTGCCAGCTGCCCATCCACAGAGCTGCATATGAGGGACACATACTGTGAGCTGACACTTCATGCGAGAGAGCAACCAAATCATCATGGCGCACTAGATATTGCAATATTCTCATGCATAAAGCTTGAGTTTTAAATGATAATCCAGCTCCAGACAGAAAGGAATTAATGGAGACAAATTAACATTCTTGTCCTCCTACTTTGCAGCCTGATCAGACCGGACTGTAACATGTCTCTCTCTGCACCTCACAGCTCTGCAGTGTCATCTCCACAAAGAGCCTACTGTTTATCGCTGTTTTGCAGTTCTGTCACTGAACAACACTGTGGCTCAAACCACAACCTAATGAACATTTCTCGATGTCCTGTTTTCTTCTTTTAGCATTTGTTTTTCACTGTTTCTGTCCCCCGCTCACCCTCTCTCTCTCTAGAATCCTGAGGACTCTCATCCCCATCACCGCAAAGAGAGCTATCCATCTCTCAGGCCAGGACCCCGTCCACTCAGCAGCTGATGGGGGACAGGTCGAGTGTCTGGAGCTGCTTCTGGAGAAAGGATATGATGTCAACGTCTTGCTAGGCACACACATCTCTGGTGGGGCACAGCTTGATGCGAAACTCTCTCTCACACATGCTTGCTCAAAAACAAATTAATCAGCCTATAATGGTGCCTTCAAATGGGGTCGTGTTTACTGAATTCATATGAACGCCCCCGTTTTGTGGTATTCACGACCTCGTAAATGGAAAGTTTCTGAGAGCTCCGAGTTCACGAGTCGTGACGTGTTTGTTGATGTTGTCAGAAATAACAGAGGCCGTGGAAGTTGGTGCATAATAAGTAAATATATTGTAATTTTAGTTGTATATTGTAATTCAGTAACGTAAGACAGTAACGTTAATATTGCCGTTGCTTAGCAGCGATGTTCTTCACGACTTAACCACTTGAATGCCAAGCATATCGTGTACACGACCTCGCATGTTGTAAACACGAGCTCACGAATTTCATTTGAAGGCACCATTTGTCTCGTCAGTCTTAGATCGTTAGGTTCCTACATGCATGTTCCTACATCCAAATTCAAAACGGTCTCTGTTTGTGACATCCTTACTAACTCTGACCAAAGAATAAAGATGGCTAATTTTCCACTGTGATGACAACATTTTAAAGGAACAGTGTGTAACATTTAGGGGAATCTATTGGCAGAAATTGAAAATAATATTAACAAGTTTGTTTTCTTTAGAGTATAATCACCTGAAATTATGAATGGTTGTGTTTATATCTACATACGGAGCTGGTCCTCTTCATGGAGCCGGCCGCCATGTTTCCACAGTAGCCCAGAACGGACCAACCAAACACTGGCTCTAAATAGGGCCATTCGCATTTTCATGTTTTCGCGTCGCACACTGTAGTTCGCCTACACGCTTGGCACACGGGAGTAGTTTCAGTTGGTTGCAATCTGCAACCAAGATGGCGCAAGATCCTACACACTGCTCCTTTAAATGTCTGTAAGTTGCTGCTGTCGTGTAATAAATGGAAACCAGCGACTTTCTAAAAAGTAATGTTTTGTAAATGATTCTTAGAATAAGCTGAACTACATTCAAACCCCTGGCATAGTCCTTCAAGTGTTGGAGAAAAGTGCAACATCAATAACTTTCTTAATCTTTCAAACTGGCCCCTGATTCAATGTAAATCTTGTCACAGAGAACTATGGAGACCTGAGGAAGACTCCTCTGTACTTTGCTGTTTCCAACGGTGATGTAACCTGTGCAGAGAGGTTGCTAGCAGCTGGAGCGAGTACTGAGCTGGACCCGCTACGATGCATCCTGGTCGCTATACGTGCCGAGAGGTGTGTGGCAGACAGTACATGCTGTATATGTGTATATTCACATTCATTATAACTTACGTAGTGGCAGCAATAAATCTTTGTTGTCTGGTCTGATCTTTGACCTTTTCCAGGCATGAGCTGGTGCAGCTGTTGCTGTCCTACGGAGCAGAGGTGAATTGTTACTTCAGAGTGCTCACCAACACATTGTTCCCCACCGCCCTGCAGTACGGCCTGAGGGACCGTGTCATGCTGCGACTGCTGCTCAACAGTGGATATCAAGCTTACAGGTATGTCTACCAACTGTAAAATGAAGAGGTCATATATAAAATTGTTAGATATTTTAACATTTCATCTCGGCAACACCATCTGTGATAGGTGCTTCCATTGTTGCCATGGTAACAGTGAAGAAATTGATAGTACCTGGGCTGACGTCCATAACCAAGCCTTCCAGATTTACAGTCAAACTGATGTCATCCCAGTAAGAGCCGATTCAAGCAGACATTTATACACATCAACTGTAGACTCCATCGTAATAAATAGTGACCAATCAATGAGCCAATAACTCAACATATTCAATAACTCACATACCTCTTCTTCAGTTCTGTGAGTTTGTATCGGTGACGTGGTTCACACATCTGATCGGCGGCATTGTAAGGATGCTCCTGGACTACGTCAACCACGTCAACATCTGTCCTGTCCTCAAACACGCCCTGGAGAAGACGCCTGAGTGGGATGAGATTTCTGACATACTGAGTAAAACTTCAAATTCATTACTTTATATTTAAAAAACCCCAATAAAACCCAAAAACCAAAAAATGATGTTAAGCCATGGGGATTTCTAACAATCTGTTCAGAAGTAACTTGAGGTTGTTTTGTGTGTCCACTAGGCAAGCCACGCTCTCTGCAGCACTTGTGTCGACTGGTAATCAGAGGTCACATAAGCCTCAGGATGCTGAATGACCCCGAAGCCGCGGCCGCCGTCCCTTGTCCTCCGAGACTGAAGAGCTACCTGACCTACAGAGAGTATGGTGACCTCTCCTCTACGTGAAACACATTTTGATTTATTCCTGTGTGATTCAAACACTAATGAAAAAGCACTAGTCACTCTTTAGAGAAATAGCCAATGGGAATATATTTTCTCTCAAACTTTTGTATTTTATTTGTTAAGTTTTATATATTATGAGCTGGAGTGCCTTGCAGTGTGCGGCTGTGACTTTCTTTTATGTGTCACGAAAAAAAGAATATTTTTATTCCAGGCTTGAACGATTAAAATGCCTATTTTCTTGGAGTCTGCTTGTTTTGCATTAACATAACACATTCTATATCTCATTTTTCTAATAATACTGTGCCAATCAGCTGTGAGATCCATCCTTGTTAACCCCTGAACAGATGCAGTATATTATATTTTTTCTGTTTTGCCCTACTGCTCTCTTTCTATTTGTGTCTGGTATAGATGTCTCGCAAATGCACTGCATACCCACGCAGGTGTTTCCACTTCTCGCTAATTAGACCGCTGCTCAGGGAGAACATCAACCAATCAGAATGATTTGAGCGCAAGTTGTCCCGCTCTAACAGGGAGAAATCAACCAATCAAGTGCAGTCCGGAGAGGAGGTCTAGTCAGGCAGGTTAAGTGAAAACACCTGTGTGGGTGGAAAACATTATTCTCACTTTGTGCTCATATTTTGTATACTCAATATGGGGTTTGAAAATTAAAACAATAATAGTACTGTATTGGATTTATTAGAATGTTTTGTTATTTTTGCAATAAAAAATAATATTTTGATAAAAAAAATACTGTGCAATTGTGGAGTAATAATGTATCCTGGAGTTTACTGGCTAAAGTTGAAATCACCAAAGCAGCAGTAGTGTTTTTGTTCTCTTTTTTGTGTTAATAATGCAACCATTCTGTGCTGAGTGTAATCACAACTTGTCACTCAACAGCATATTAGCACAAACAGACCTATGAGCTGTTTAAAAGCCCTTAATAATACCAGCATAATTCCTGTTCTTTGATAATGTTCTCTGCACCAGAGTGAAAGATTTGGAGTGATGACGGAGTAAATCAGCTCTCAACCAGACCTACATTTTAAAAAAAGAGAAAAATAAAAACACCAGCAATAATGAACTTACTAGTGAGGTCAAGCTACTTTAAATCCCAAATCCTGTGATGCAAAACAGGATTAGTCTATTGGCATAATTCTGATTACACACAATGTTATTCATTTAAAAAGGTCATATGAAGTGAAAGTAGCCTATTTAAACAGCGATGCCAGCAGGTCTGTGCTAATATTCTCACCATTACGATGCTAACATGCTGATTTTAATTATTTATTTTTATTTTTATTTTTTGTGATTCCTGAATATTCTTTTTTTTTTTTTTTTTTAAATCAATAGCAAATCCAGAATGGTTCAATGACAACAATTCTGACAATTTAATCATCGCATTTAACACATCTAATAGAGAAACATAACAGTAATTAAACTATATAATAAAAAAATAAAATAAAAATAGAATTACGGTACTAGGGATTTTAGAAGAAGCATACTATGACAAATACATTCACTTTATTTAAAGATATTTAGCAAGGCACATCACAGGCAGTGACTTATATGTTAAAAGAAAAGATGATTTTCAGTTTTTCAGTAGTTTTATGGCTTTCATGTTTGTCTTTTTTTTTTTTTACAAATTTCAATGATTTGACATATATTTAATTTCATTAATAAACAATAGAATTACGCTTTCTGTTTTTCCACTTACATATGATGCATAAGACATTTATTAGGTTAAATATGGGAATAGGTATTGTAATACGCAACCATCCATGTACATTTGTCCAAAATTGTTGCGAGAAAAGACAAGAAAAAATACAGTATGTGCTCTACGGTCTCATGAACAAGAGTGAAGAAAGTACACGATTCTGAATCTGCTAACATGCGGATGTTTAGCAGGTATAATATTAATATTATATCTTATCTTATAGCCCTATATTATATCTTCTTTGTCTCTGCCTCCATATGTATCTCTACCATATTATGGCAGTTTTAAAATCACATCTTCGGCTGACAATAACAACTGATGAAACATGCAGATATCAAGCTTTTTGCGTTGTTACATTATCTCTATTTATCTTTCTAGTTCTGCTCTGTTGGGTCCAGTTGGTCTTTTTTGGCCATGAACAAAGCCACTCAGGCCCGTGGTGACAGACTGCTACGCTGACAGGCCACAGTCTCTGAGCTCACATGCTTTTTGTGGCTCTGTCTCTCAGAGCGGTGCCTCCCAAAAAAGACGCTGCATCATGGGGCCCACACTTTGGTACGTTCCCCCTCTGATCCCTCTCTTAAGGCCCAAACAGCAGCTGGCGAGATTAGAGAGGAGAGGACACCGAGAGACACACACAACACACTCGCAGCGACGCGGGACGCAGGACAGATCCGGTTCAGACTGGATTGGATACACCTTTAACCCGGCGAGGATCACCTCAACTGGCCCCCTTATGTCCGTGGATGTCCAGCAACCTCATTGTGGACCTCGTCTTCTGCTGGAACCTCTATCCCCACACACCTACTTCAGTCTGGGGACCAGACTGAATCACTCAAGAACTGGTCTTTCTCTGGTAGTTTAAACTGACCGGTCTGTGCTAATCACACTTTGGCCATGAGCTGTTTCGGGTACCGCCGAGAGTTGAGTAAGTACGAAGATGTCGACGAGGACGAGCTTTTGGCTTCCCTCAGCCCCGAGGAGCTGGCTGAGTTGGAAAAGGAGTTGGCGGACATCGACCCCGACGCCAACGTTCCCATTGGACTCAGACAGAGAGACCAGACGGACAAGACCCCGACGGGCACCTTCAGCAGGGAGGCCCTCATGCAGTATTGGGAAAACGAGACGCGTAAACTGCTGGAGGACGAGATAGCCGGCGGAAGCCCCAAACCGGTCAGTAATGATATTTAATTAGATTTGCTCGGCATTTGTACAAAGTGCCACAGGCGAAGCCGGCTTGTTTGAGGTTGTATCAGATGGAACTCAAGACAGATCACTTACAAAACCCATCTGCGTTCATTTAGCTTTACAATACCATATATATATAATTATATATACTCAGAATTACCGCATTGCATTTCAAAATACTGAATAATTTGATCAAACTACAGGATGAAGAACGAGAGGAGGAGTGTGTGACGGAAGAAAACAGCGGAGCAGAGGATGAAAAAGACGTTGAAAATGAGAAAGGACAGAAAAAGCACGAAACACAAGAGGAGAAGGAAGAAGAAGAAGAAGAGGAGGAAGAGGAGGATGATGAAGAAGAAGAAGAAGAAGAGGAGAGTGAGGAAGAGGTAACAGAAGAAGAGGAAGAAGAGGAGGAGGAAGAGGAGGAGGAACAAGATAATAAATTAAAACCTGAACCCTCAAAGGATTCTGGGGCACGGGCCGTCACCCCAATTCTACTGAAGCCGGCGAGGGTGGAGCCTATGAGGCTGACTCCTCCCCCTCCACCTGTTGACCCAAACGCGACCGGAAACCCAATCGTCGTTGACGACGCTCTCCAGAGAGCTCTTAGCAACGACCCCGAGCTCACGGAGGTTAATCTCAACAACCTTGACGATATCTCGCAGGTACGAATGCTGCTCGGTTTCCCGTGTTTCGTCAAAATTGTGTATTAGTTCACTGGTAGACAACCGTTAACTTCCTGCTCTTTACTGCTCAGTAACTTTTGATTGTATGCCAGGTTATTTTTGGAACCAGGCACGTTGCCATGGTTATGTAATGGAAGGCATAGTTACATATTTGGCACAACCACATTTCATGACATTTCAAAACATGGTGTCCTGAACGTTTAAATCATCTTGTGGTTTATTCAATGGCAAGTAGTAGCTGAGAAGCTTATTTTACTCGTGTTAGTGTTAGGTGGAGTGGCAAGAGGGTGACCTTTGCGTCAACTTGGTGAACACTGGCCTTACTGAAGTGTTAAATGTCTTCAGGGATGCCCTCACCGCTATGTGTTGGTGGTGTGGGAGCTGGTGTCAATAGTTCTTAAACTATCATTTAAACAAATTATAGCTCCTTGTTTCAGTGTGTTATATGTCTTTTTTTGTTGCATTGCGGGTATTACATATGCTTTCATGCTGAGAATATTGTAATTTACTTTCTAGGAAACGCTCATCCGATTTGCAGAAGCACTGAGGTCCAACACATACGTGAAGGTCTTCAGCCTCGCGAACACCCGAGCCGACGACCCAGTGGCTCTGGCCATCGCTAAGATGCTGAGGGACAACTCGTCCATCACCAGTCTGAATATAGAGTCTAACTATGTGACTGGAAAGGGCGTGATGGCGATGGTTCAAGCACTTCCTGGAAACAACACCCTGACTGAGCTTCGGTTCCACAATCAGAGACACATGTGTGGAGGACAGGTGAGTTTTCTTCCCTCACTTCCCATTTTGTCTCAATCAAAGAAATCTTCACTAAGCAACCATAACTAGATGTAACATGTCTACCTTCCTAAAACTTCCCGCCGCAGGTAGAGATGGAGATGGTGAAGATACTGAGGGAAAACTACACCTTGATCAAGCTGGGCTACCAGTTCAACCTGCCTGGTCCCAGGATGAGCATGACGGGGATCCTCACCAGGAACCAGGACCGCCAGAGACAGAAACGGATGCAGGAGCAGAGACTGCAGCAGGGCCAGGAAGGAGCTTTGAACCCCAGAACCACTGCACTGGTATGTAACTTTGCTCAATTAAGAGACATATCTCATAAAATAGGATTATTTTTCCATTGGTCTGGCCCTCTGTGTCCTGCTAGCCGACAATTGCATTCTGCTTTTCTTTTGTTCTCCATTACCTTTTTCCCATCTCTGTGACAAACAGAGCTCTTCAGCTAACAAGCTATATGCTGATGATATGCAACTGCTTCAACTGCCTCTTACTTTTTCCTATAACATTTCAACTGCAATCGCTGTTTAGACATCGACTGACATTTCAGCTGCTTTCACACCTTTTTCTTCAACTGACACTGCAACTATTTACAGGGTAGACGCTTCAGCAATCTCCGGCACTTCAACTTAAAAATTGCTTTTAAAGGTACAGTGTGTAGGATTTGACGGCATCTAGTG
This sequence comes from Sebastiscus tertius, assembly GCA_916701665.1. Lineage (NCBI taxonomy): Eukaryota > Metazoa > Chordata > Actinopteri > Perciformes > Sebastidae > Sebastiscus > Sebastiscus tertius. The sequence continues at coordinate 20,383 of CAKAOH010038986.1, forward strand.
ATGTGGTTGCAGATTGCAACCAACTGAGTATCCTTCTGCTACCTCCTCCCTTTCCAAGACTGCGGTAATGTGAGCTGCCAAGTGCAAAACCGTGGTAACGCCGTTTGCCTCGCTCAGAGGCCATTCTTATCTTAATAATACTAGTTTAGGTGCAACGGTAGTCAGATGGGGGCTGGAGGTACCACGGTTTTGCACTCTGCGGCTCACGTTACCTTAGTTTCACAAGGGTGTCGAAGAACTACGGTGGTTTTCAGGTAACACCAATACATGAAAGGCTCTCTCTAGAGCCAGTGTTTGGTTTGTCCGTTCTGGGCTACTGTAGAAACATGATGGAGCAACATGGCGGACTCGGTGAAGACAACCCGCTCCCTATGTAGATATGAAGGGCTCATTCTAATCTAATGAAAACACAACAGCAGTTTTAGTTTCAGCTGATTATACACTAATGACAACATAGTTATGAATATTATATTCCATTTCTGCTAATAGAGCCCCACTGTTCCTTTAATTGTGACACTTCAATTGATAATTCAACTTGAATCTCTTACGCTTTAACAGTTTTGCTTTGATAGTTCAGTTGCTTTCAGTGCCTACTTTTCTTATGACATTTCAACTGCTTTCACCTGTTACTCCACAACTTCTGGTTCAACTACTTTCAGTGTTTACATGGACAATTCATCTTCCTGCAGGGCTTCAAATCGAAAAACAAAAAATTCATGTCTTACACTTCACTCTTTTAAATTCTTACGCTTCAACTGACACTGCACACCCTTTCAGTGCTTCAGGTACACGGTTCAAGTGCTTGTGAACTCGTAGTGTTTACACCTATAACCTTCAGCATAAGCGAGCACACCTTTTCTATTCGTAAATGCATTTCTAATAATCTATTTTCGTGTCTCTGTCTCTAGAAAGGAACTCCTCGTTCATCACCTTACAGCTCACCCAGAGCCTCTCCTTGGTCCTCACCCAAACTCCCTAAAAAACAGACTCCTCCTGCTCCGCCTCCTCCTCCCCCTCCACCACCTCCTCCTCCCCCACCACCTCCTCCACCGCCTCCCCCACAGCGCGAGAAGAAGAAGCCCACCAGGATGATCGCCGAGGTCATCAAGGCGCATGAGGCGGGCAGCAAGAAGGTGAGGAAGACGAAAGGTACGAAAGGTAAGAAGGGCAAGAAGGGGAAGGAGTCGGAGAAAGACGAGACGAGCAGCATCCTGAAGGAGCTCAAGAACGCGCTGAGGCCCATGTCGGTGGAGAGGAGAGGGGACGAGGGCAGCAGGCCGTCCACGCCGGTGAGGTCAGCCCACGACCAGCTGATGGAGTCCATTCGCAACAGCACCTTCCGCAGCCTCAAAAAGGTGAGGCATATTTAAATTATGTTTGTTAAAGTTAAAGTTTTCAGTGGTCTTATCTCCTAAATACTGTATCAGATTGAAGCTGGGTTATATAGAGTGGCAACAAACATTCCTCCTCCTCCACAAGCTGTCGAGAAATGTACTTAATGCAAAACTGCATTAAGTGCCTCTCCAGGCAAACTGTACAAGTAGGAAGTTTAATTTAGATGAGGATGACACAGAGTCAGCGGTGTCTGAGTCATGGCGTCTCTACACTGGGGATGGCAGGCAAAAGGCTGCTTAGCACCAGCCAGCACTGTGGTACGATCACTTTTACAGCCAGAGAGAGATACAGAAAAGCCAAAACATAGCCAATAATACTGTCAGCCAAGTATTCTTCAACTTAAGAGGGAAGATAAGCAGATACAGAGAAAAGAAGAAGGATGGAAAACAAACATTTAGGTTTATCTCTTGTAATTCTTTTAAACAATATGTTACAATTACTGTAAAGGAAACTAATGCATCTGAATTTTTTGCGATCTTGGAGAAGTATTTCCTTGGCTGAAGCGTTGGCACAGCTTGTAACACTGTTAGAGTGGAAAATCAGCTGTGCCCTCAGATGGCGGGGTCCTCCTGGCTGTGAAATTCCTGCCACTTAGTGAAGGTATTTATAGAAACTGTTCAGTGGAGCTTTTGATAACGACAGATATGACACGTCGTTATACCGCAGCATGCACGTACCGGCAGCACACGTCCAACAAAAACAAACCCATGAACACTTCATCTGTTGACGCCACTGAGGTCGTCCGATTTGATGCAATGTCCAGGTTTGCATGCATATCAAGAAATATTATATTTAAAAGATTGTATTGAACAACATAATGCAATCGTGAGTCCTCAAAAACTCACTTCAAAAATCATAATTTGGAAAAAGCCAACGATGAGAAAAGTGTGCATGGCCAGCAGCGGGTTAGCTTATCTTAGCATAAAGACTGGAAACAGGGGGAAACTGCTAGCATGGCTCCGTCCAAAGATGAAAAAAAACTGCCTACCAGCTCCTACAAATCTCATTATTATATCTATTAAAACCATAAGCGGCTAGTTTTACACTTAACATGTTAGCTAGCTGATTCCTCCTGTTTCTGGTCCTTATCATAGACTGTATATAAGAAGTGGACGTAGTCACCGTGACTTCACCCATTGGTTTGTGGACTAAGGTTTTGAAGCCTCGAGTTCGTCGCCATCTTGGTTTCTTGCCGTCGCCATCTTGGTTTCTTGCCGTCGCAATCTTGGTTTTTTTTTGCAACCAGAAGTGACACGAGAGGGTGGAGCTAAGTACAACTGAACACTGAATAAAACATTTTTAGGTGACCAAAATGTTATAATCAACTTTCATGAACTGAAAACACGGACATATCTAAGACCGAACAACGCCGTGGTAGCGACCTGTCAATCACAAGGTAGCACCGCCTTAAAGCATCCCCTGCTTTATGGTCTATTTGTAGAAGACTTGAAACTGGCGATTGAGACCATAAACTCATGTTTACAGTGTTTACTGAGGAAATAAATCATGTGAGATGTAGGGGTCATTTTCTCATAGACTTCTACACAATCAGACTTCTTTTTGCAACCAGAGGAGTCTAAGGAGCTGACCAGTTTCTAGTTATAGCGTCATACAGGCCTACAGTATCATACAAAAAGAGTGGTATTATTCTTCGTAAAATAATTTGCATGAACATTTATTAACTAAAGTTGCAACATGAAAATCTCACAGCAGATGAAAGTTGTAGTCTGGCTGGTGTACACTGCCAACAACCAGAAAAATGAGTCATTATAAATTGGCTTCAACCCTTATAATGAAAAGAGGCCATTTCATGGGAAATGTGGTTTGACAACTACATTCTTGTGGCCACGGCTCAGAAGTCATAATTGCTAACTTTTTGATGTTACTCAGTCATGACCACAGACTCATTCCTCTCATTCCTATCTTTGCCATCATCATCATGTTCCTTAAAAACGCCTTTTTCCTTTGACTGTATTTAAAACTGACATAACATTGTCATTTTCCAGGTGGAAGTCCCACATTATTTACGATAATACAAGCAGACGTACCCAGAGGTCTATCCGTCGCCATGGAAATTGGTGATGACGATGGAGTGATGAAAGCACAAGATGAAAACATGTTGGGATTGCTGATGAGGCAAAAACTGAATTCTTACTCATGAAAAAACGAAATATACTGGAAATTTGCACTGCAATAATAGCTTTACAAGTTGTTTTTTTTAAAGTATTTAAGCATCATTGGAAATGGTATTAAATGGTATTTGTATTTTGAAATGAGTTGACTGAACTGTTTACTGATAAGTTTTCTAATTCACTGTTTTCTTGTAAAATTGTAAATATGATCGGTTGTTGGTTGAATTATGCGTTCATTTCTAAATATAGCCTTTTTGGTGTTTACATTACTACTTGTCTGTGTACTGTATGTGGACTGTTTTCTTATTCTTTGGTTTCCTTTTGAAAGGAAAGGGTCAAGTTGTTATGCAGCAGTGTTTTTTATCAGTGAGTCATCTTACTGGTCAAGCACCACTGATGCATATTCCCACACCGACACACTCACAATACACCCACTCCAGTCAGCAACGTATTAGAGCGGGGCTCTGGCGCACTTTGTTTGAACAAGTCACAATGCGTGACAAGTGAAGGGAAAGAATAGACACTTGTTACTAGCATCACTGACATCACAGAAGATATCAACTTAAAACAAAAAGATCAAATAAGAAGCTGCTGCAGGGCAACACTACACTAAACAACGCCTTTACACCAAGACTATGTAACATTAGCCACCATAAGCTACTGTTTTCTTTTATGAATTCACCCTTTCATTTTAACAGTAATGCATTACATTGGTAACATTTTATAATAACCATAATTTATAAATGGTTAATTGATAGTTATTTAATCTTAGTTAAACAGATATTTTGCTGTTAACAATTAATAATGCTATAATTTCTTATTATCTTATTCTTATTATCTCTTAGTTGATATGAGACAATAACAATTGCATTCCGATTCATTAGTATTTATTATCAGTTTAATGTTGCATACATTATATAATTTGATATACTATATTACGTATTGAAATACGAAATGATTGTAAACCTTCAAGAAATAGTTTGTAAAACATCTGTAAACATTATATAGACAGATGGTTCAGAAACCAAGTATTAACTATCTCTCTAAATAATGTTTATAGATGCTTCACAAAGTATTTATTAACCATTTAACAAGGTATTATAATCATCAGTTGTAACTTTATAATAGCCATCCAAATAATGTTTATATATAGTTTACAAATCAATTATTAACTATTAACAAAGTGTTACAGATTATCTATCTATGTAATGATCATAGATGTTTTTACAAACAATTATTTAAGTTTTACAAATAATATCTTAATCATTAACAAATGCTTTTAGGGTTTAGCCAATTAAGAGATGGGGATGCTCAGTCCAGAGAGACGTATTGACATGATAGGGAGGGAGGGAGAGAATGAGTGAGGGAGAATCCAAGAGAGAGAGAGAGAGAGAGAGAGAGAGAGAGAGAGAGAGAGAGAGAGAGAGAGAGAGAGAGAGAGAGAGAGAGAGAGAGAGGTGACAGGCTGGAAAGGAGAGACCAAGAGCATGTGAGGTGGGGGCAGATGAGGGTGACACATGAGAGAGTGAAAACAAGAGACTGAGAGATGTGAGCTATTAGCATCCTAATCCTGGTCCTGTATTTGTTTATCCGTATTGGAAGAGTTCCCTGACTCCCAAATCTACAGAGCAGCTGTTCAGAGACGACACGGTCAGGAGCTCCAGGGTGGCAACAACGAGAAAACCATTTCCCAAAGTATAACAGACCTTTTTTAGAGTGATTTCCCACTTTAATGGCATTCCATTACTGTCAAAATCATCTTTGTATAACGTTTCAAATTGCAGCAGATTGGTATTAAAAATTGGCAATTATTTAAAGTACAATTCATGACTTTGGACAGCCTGATGGAGACACAAGTGTCAAACTCAGCCATTTATCCTTTTTTCCCCACATTTACTGGCAGCTTGATCACTGACGACACAGAGATACCACGTGATACCAACGTCATTATCCTACTGACTCACAAGCTTTGTTAGAAGTGGGAACCGGACATCAGATATCTTCCACCCATCAACATTTTTTAAATGATTAATTCACAGTCATAATACTTTTATTCAGCACATTTCTAAAAGCTCTATGGATGTATTATTTTTGAAATAATTATCATCTGCATAAAAATGTTATCAGGATAACCTTTAAATTATATTGCGCGGTAGTGCATAGATTATTTTGCAGGCTTGCATATTGATGCGTTCAAGTGCTTGTCGGAAGTTTTGAAGTTAAAGACCTGAGATTTGACTGAAAACTATGGTATAATAAGAAAATGGTGGGCAGAGCTGTAGAGGTCATGTCTAAAAAGGTATAATGCATGATAAAAGAGCAACAAATCCAACCTTTAAACAAGACTTGGACAGAATTAAGCCAAGCTCCTATGCAGTGTACACTCCCCAATGCTGAAAATCAGTCTCCTCCATAGCCGTCCCGAGTACAGCAGCTCAGTATGCACAATGCATTCCTCAGACTAAGTGTCCTAAGAATAAAACTTCCTCTACTCAAGCACAGCACTTTGTCATATCTGTCAAACTGTCAATAGGGGGATCCCTCCATAAAATCCATACATAAATTGAAGAGACTTCCTGCTTTGCAAATGAGGTCTCTGCACTCAGGGTGGTCACTGCATTACCCTCATATAGAATTCAACATTATTTTCAGGATGGACAGAGGTTTTCATGCACCATAGGGGAACAACAACACAACTGTTAAAGTTTACATGTATTCCTTTAACACTGAGCTGAATATCGCTTAAACTTCTCAGCCACAACACTCAGGACCTTTGACCTTTGCATTCTTTCCCAATGTATGCATGCAGTGTTGCCGATTTACAAATTAAAACAATTCTACTGTGCAAATTTTAAGATGCTGAAATCTTAATATGCAAATCTAGCTTCATGAACATTAAAGGGCAATTTCACCAATAATTGACATAGTATTCTACTTAGCTAAGATCAGGTTATTGGACACCTGCCTGCATTGTTACAACAACAATATTTATATTTATGCCATCTACATGTAACAGACATTTAGAGCCCCAAAAGAAATTTTGCATCACAGGTGATATGATATGAATTCTACCCTTTAACAAGCTTTATCAGCCGAAGAGTAAACACTGAGTGCAACAATAAGAGTCAAAAGACAAATAGTGCTCCGTCACTTCTATAAATGCTTTTGTTTACGTGCATGTGTGTGTACAGTATGTGTTGGTCGGGGTCTCTATGGAAGCAAACACGAGTGGAAAGAGTCATACCTGCTCTAATCCCTGTCATAAACTCTGCAGCACAGAGAACTGACACAGGGCGTGGTGTCAGCTGATGTGGACCATCGACTAAAAATAAATGGTAGAGGCATAGAATTGTTGTGGTCATTGTGATGGTCACGCCTAATTACGGCGTCAACTCCTGCTGTGACTTCTAAAAATATTATTGAAAGGGCAATTTTTAGTTGCTCACTTTTTCCTTGAGGATGTGCTTATTTTATCTAGGATCTAACACTTGTAGACCTTTTCAAACTGGACAACATAAACAGTTTAAATGTATTTCCTGTTGCCTATTTGTATTTCCTGTTGCCTATTTGTTTGTTAAAGGTCCCATATTGTGCTCATTTTCAGGATCATACTTGTATTTTGTGTTTCTACTAGAATATGTTTACATGCTGTAATGTTAAAAAAAACTTTATTTTCCTCATACTGTCGGCTCATACTGTTTTTATAATATGGGACCTTTAATGCAGCAGCTGACAGGAAGTAAACTTGGACCAAAGCTGTTGCCCCAGCAACAGAATGAAACAAAAGTTACTAGCTTAGTCTTTGTTCCTCACTCACCCAGTTTTCCTTTCTACCTGGCTCAGTGGCTGAAATGGTAGCAGTAAAGGGTGTGATAATCCTCTGCTCAGCTGTTCCCAGATCTGTCCAAACCCCCTGTCTGGCTGTCTATTGCAGGTGATGAGGCCTGTATTCATCACTCCACACACATGCACACACACACAAATGGACAAACAGATGCACATACTGAAATTAAACACTTGACAGACATGAATGTGCCCTCTTACACAAGTGTAACAAAGTATTAAGTATTTGTCAAAATTCAAATCTATAAACTTGAAAGTCAAACTTCTAAAACACAAAAATAAACCAGACGTTTCACGGGAAATTAATTGTTAGTTCCAAAATTATGCATCCTAAAAAACAAAAAGAAACATCCATTATATCAAGCTGTGAAGGTAAAGGAAGCCAAAATAACCAAAAGTATGTAAATATCAACCTTTTATTGGAGTGTACAATGTAAGAGTTCATTATTTGTCAAGCCTCACTGATAAAGGCTTGGCGTCCATAACATCTTATTAACCGAGTCACCTACAGAAGCTAACATCAGCGTAAAACATGGCTAGGTTTTCTCCCAAAAAAGTATCTTGATATTCGACAAAAGAGGTCAGTTCTTACATCATAACAAGTGGCAATTTGTCTCTCAAAGACAGAATTTAAAGAGGACACCGACAACATTCGTCTTCTGCAAACTGGCAAACAGTGGAAACAAAACACATTTTGACATGTCAGTGTTATTTTGTCTGGATATTTGTTACACTCTGGTAAAGGGCTTTCTGTATTAACTCTCCTATAACCCAAAACATGATAGCAATATTAGCATATTAGCATGTGCAAGATGCTAACATGGCAGCCGTAGAGAAACGCTGGAAGGCCAAGCTTTATGTTTGAGGGGTTAGCATTTAGCGGCTCTTCAATACGAAGTTTTATAGTGAGACTACAACTTTTGAAAGAGGAATTAACACATTTTCCTTGTACAAATGGAAAGTTGAATTCATTAGCAATAAAATTCACTTTGGCTCAATTCAATACACCCAGGGGTTTTGCCGCTATACAGCCTTTTCTGGTTTGGTATGACCAGTTAGCATATTCTGGCTAATGTTAGTGTTCTATTGCTTAAAGGCAGACATTATTTTTCTCCATTTGTGCTACTATTATAGTATGATTTTAGCATTTTGCATGTTCCCATAATTGTCACTTGTGGCTGCAGTAGCTGCTAATTAGCAAGTGGCTGCAGTAGCTGCTAATTAGCAAGTAGCTTTAAAGAGAGACACTCTGGTTGGTTAGCAAGCAATGCATAGGTACAGTCTTCACATTAGGCCATAATGCCATAACTGCAGAAATAATCGGGTCAAGTCATGCCATTGCAGTTGTCTTTTATCAAAAAGAAGCATCATTTTAAACCCTTTTTGAAATCGATGTAATAATTTTGCATTTAAAGTTTTGTCCTTTGTGACAAATCCACCTTTAAATAAGCACATCACAAGAATTATTGGGAAATATTATTTAGTTTGGGTGAAAATACATGTCGACATCTGACTATTTGGTCTTTGTAGGGAATAACTGACCACTTTAAATTCTTTTTTATTAGGAAATTCCTATATTACACCTCATGATTTAGTAGTTAGTCAAGAAAATATTGATACTTATTGAATAATGCCATGAATCTAGTGTTTCTCTCCCTAAACTGTCTACAACAGGAAAACACTACTTTAGCCTCGCTGTTTCTGTACAGTAACTTAGCATATGGACCCATTATAAGCATCAGGTGTGTAAAACTAAAATGTCTTTATTCCTCAAGCTTTACATGATGAATGACCTGATTCCAACAAACAGGCATTTATTAATACTCTCCTTGCTATTGTAAAAAAAAAAAAAAAAGATAAAAAGAAAAAATAGCACAATTTCAACGGAATCTGTAGTGTGAAAGTGACAAAAAAAAGAAAAGAAGTAAAATTCAGATAGACAGCCATAACACTATGGGCTACGTCCTTGTACTGTATGTAGTGTAGTGGGTTAAAAATGCTTAACATCCAAGTGCCTCATTACTTAAAGCATATGTATGTTCCATAACGATACAGACCTGAAAATGTCCTGTATTCATGCAGCGAGTCTCTTCTTTCAATCTGTGCAAAAATATAACAAGACTCAAAACTCTGGAGCAAATTTACAGTCGACAGCAAATGAAGCTAAATATTCCAAAAAAGAGCATTTTCCTTTTTTTCTTCTTTGTTTTTAAGAAAATATGAGTGCTAAACTAGGTTCATTTGAATAAGTAAAAATAAACTACAGAGCAATAGGGTATGAAAATAGTAAATTTTTCCCCCTCCTGACAAACAATGAAGACACGATTGATGAAGGATTCGTGGCGACTAAGCCCTCCCTTCAATCACTGACCGAAAGAAACAAAAAAAACATTGAACTCTAAGAGACAACTTGATGTAAAATTGCACGTGATAATCTGGGAACATGGGAGAGTGACAGGGAGGGAACATGTGTGATATGAAGGATGAAAAAAAAAAAAAAAAAGAGTGACAGATGGAGGTGAGAGGAGGAGAAAGAAGAGACGCAGGGAGATGGAAAAAAGCAGAAAACAGTTAAAATGTGACATATTGCTATCGAGAGACGAGATGGAGCCAACAGAAAAGAGACGGACATGATAAAGAAACAACAACCTAAGCTATGAGAATGACAAACATTTACAGATTAAATGAGGTATTGCACAGATTAATAAAAAAAGCATAAAGGCAACAAAAATATACAGCAAATTGATAGAACATTTACATTTAGAAATTAAAGATTTCTTTTTTAGAAAGACAAGAACTATTTTAGTGTCATGATCATCCGCGGGTCGGGGAGGGGAGAAAAAAAAAACAAAAAACAAACAAAATATCGCTAGTCCTCCCATTCATCATCATCCTCAAAGTCCTCGTCATCTTCATCGTCATCGTCCTCATCTGTGGAAGAGAAGAAGACGTTCACAATACGTATTGAAAGCACTTGAAATTATGTTCTTACAGGCAATAAAATAATAAAATGTTCTCTTTTTCGGTTAGATACTTTCAAAATCTAGCTTACTCTTCCTAGTTTCTCTAATGTTGCCAACCCCAGCTTTAAGGGAGGAAAAGTTTCCTCCACTGAGAGGCTTAAAATAGAAAAAAAAAAGGAACCAAAAGGTTGTTTGAGACTGATGAGGAAGTGGCGAAAGTCTAATTTATATTTCGGCGACAGTATGTCATCTGACACACAGTAAATGATGCAAAGTCTAGATGACTGCGACCGACGTCAAGCGACTGCTCCATTTTTAAAGGTTGAAGAGGGTAAGGGTAAACTTCTCAACGTACTTGTGCAGCATAACTCAAGTCCCCAGGATTCACTCAAATTAACTGAGAAATAATCAGAACTTATTGGAAGTTGCTAATGGAAGCGAATGTAATATAACTAGAATTACCGCCTCGCAGTTGTATGCCTCCAACAACCAGACAAGTTACAGTTTACATCAATGTCTGTCCAAAATGTCATGACTTGTCATCATTTGTGTGTTTGTATTGTCATAATTAGGATATGAATTCTTCAGTTATGGCCAAAAATGTGTTTTGTGAGGTCATAGTGACCTTGACCTTTGACCTTTTACAGCCAAAATCTAATCAGGTCATAATTGAATCCAAGTGGATGTTTACATAATGTCTCCGGCCACGGCTGTCGCTGGCGTGAAGGCATAATAAAAGTAAATAATAAGTAAAGTAAGTTCCATAGTAAGTGTTGCACTACTACCATTATGTAAACAATCCTGTGGACGTCTACTGTGCATGGCAGGAAGCAGGAAACAAAGATATGAGCTAGTTTGAGTAGATGGTGAATGTTTGTGTGTACCTGAAGAGTGAATAGCCTTGCTCCGTTTCTGCATCACCTCCATCAGGGCCCCGACGATGCCTGCCGAGGGGGTCGGGGTGGCGGGGCCTGAATCGGGAGCGTCATCCCTCTGTAAAGAAGACAGCGTGAGTTAAAGCACCTGATGGAGATAAATACATATGTGATTGAGAAGGTGTGTGTCGTGTGTAACGAATGAGTTCTGACCGTTTTGAGTTGGAATCCTTGCCGGATTTGGTCCAGAAGAGCGTCTCTGCCGGTGCTGGTGGACACCGGCCTCTCTTTCTGCTCCACCTTCTTCAGGTTGGTGCCTTCTCTGATCTGATTCAGCAGCGCCCCCTTGCTGCTGTCTCCTCCATTAGCCTCCGTGGGCAGCATAGGAGCAGGGGGTGGAGGGCCGGGAGGCGGGGGAGGAGGAGGTGGAGGAGGAGGCGCTCCGGAACCAGATGAGGGAGGAGGAGGCGGCGGGGGAGGCGCCACGGAAATTGAGGCGTGGGCCGGTGGAGGGGGAGGCGGGAGGGAGCCTCGGCTGGGAGGGGGAGGCGGCGGCGGAGCGGACATGCCCGGTCGGGATGGAGGGGGAGGAGGGGGCGCAGAGATGGGCGCTCTGGAGGGGGGAGGAGGTGGCGGGGCACCTCGCCCCCTGGCAGGAGGCGGGGGAGGAGGGGCTGAACCGTGGTGTGGGGGCGGGGGAGGAGGAGGACCGCCTCTGGATGGAGGCGGCGGAGGAGCTGGAGGGGAAAAAAAATCAAAGTTGTAAGTTGTAAACATCATTACGCAGCACTCAGAGTTCACACTGCAGCCACGAAGAACATCCAGATCTCATTTTCAGCTGGAAGATCTGGATGGTCACAAAGGATTTCACAGCACATCTGTCAAAAATGCTCATCAGTTTTTACCAACTCTTTCAAGTGTCAATGCATCATGCAGTTACATCATCAAACCACTGGGGGCAGTCTTGTCTCACTATTGAACTGTGCAGGAATGCTGCATCTCCGGTTGTCGTCATAATGCCCCAGTCAGCTAATGATTAAACATCAAACTCAAGTACAAACAAGTGTAAAAGAGCAAACACTGAACTAACTTCAGTAACTGGAGAAAAACCTCACACACTATAATTAAATTGTTAAGTCAGTCCAACTCTGACATGCACAGTCTGTCACAGCAGATCATGCACAGAAACCTACCACTCCACCTGGGTGGACCTGGGAATAAAACCACCACACTAGTTAGACTGTCTTCAAATGACAATCGCCCTTTAAAACATATTCACATTCACATTATTACTTATCAAATTAAGTGTCCTGCAAAAGTCAGTATAGTGATGTTTAGTGTGGACTTAACCAAGCAAAAGTGTAGTAATCTTCAGCCTTTTTTAATTTCCAAAGAAAGGAAATTGTGAGTATTCCCGACAGTGCGTCTGCCTCACCTTGTCTCCGTAGCTCATTTTTAACAGCTTCTACGCCTCCTTTCTTCTCAATGAAGTCGTAGATGACCTTCGAGGTCTCCTTGTCCTTCAGCTGAGCCTCAGAGATGCCGCACATATCAAACAGATTCTTCAGCTCTGGGTCCAAGTTATTCAACTGAAGAAAGAGAAAACAGAGAATTTCACTTGTTGGGTTTACTGTACAGAATTACTACAAAAGGGGTCTGATTTAATGAAATAAGGGAAATACAACTGATAATTCTCATTGGGCACATTAGCTACAGTCTGTGTCGACCTCAGAGAAAAACTATAACTATAACAGAGCGGCTCATGTACGAGCACTTCCCTACACATGCATAATCTCATGGGCTATATGTTAAGATCTGTGATGTGGTTTTTAATCTGTATTTATGAGCTTTGCAGCTCAGTAACACCATATGTGACTGACATGTTAAGAGCTGAGTTTGACACCGGCTGTTAGAAATCTAGAAAACCAGGGAGACTGAGTAATGTGACAAGTAGCTTTTTTTAAAATCATTTGAAGACAACTTCAGATATGAAGGCAGCTCAAAATGAGACCACAATATCAGTCGTTATGCTGCCACCTGGTGGTGTGGGGTAACACTGACAGGGTGGCACCCAGGAAAAAAATAAATAGCTCACTTTAACCCAGATTTGAATACAAGTTGGAACAGGTCTGGCCAGATCATCAAATATCAGTATTTGTTACAAAAGTTCCCCCTTCTACTGCGAGATGATGAAGAGAAAGGCCATAATAATACAGCATACTGGTTATCTAATTGTGCGATTATGATCCTTATCTTCAGATTTTACTATAATACTTATTTCGTGCCACAACAAACTGGTCACTGTTTATGTCCATTGTTACTGACATGAATTAAAGTTGACCACAGCTGCCTTGCTGTGTAAAGAAACCGACAAACTTTTTAAAGTCTTTGATACTTTTTGGGTGGATTATAACTTTAAAAGGTGGGTACTTTATCTACGGTATATATGGTGTAAGGATAGAAAAGAAAAGAGTAGCTGGTAAGACTATAAACTACATCCCCTCGCTCATGTGTGACTCCACTCATTTGTGCTCCAGCTTTAAGCCCGAGGATTTGTGAGGTGTGCGAGCTTCATTCGGACTGACGTCACCCATTCAAATAAGTCCTTGAAAGCATTGACTTACGAAATCATCTGAATTTCATCTTTTTTCATTTACCGACAGAGTAAAGTCCTCTGACCTTGCGTGATCTCGTACTCATCATCATCCAGAATCCCGGCATAATTACTGATGATGCTTTTTGGGAACGAGTCCATGGATTATGCAGATGCAGGTTGATTCTCTAGCCCTCCCAAAATCTCCTTGTGTAACACTCCTGATGACTTGGCCCCACCGCGGCTCGGCTTTAATATTTCGGTGCCGATATTAAATTTGAAAAATGTGTCTGGGAGAGGGATGCGTGACTGACAAAAACAAGGTAAACTAGGGGGCCGAGTTTTAAGAATATCTAAAGGTCACATACTCCAAAGTTGTGTGCAGGGAACACGCATTCAAACAAGCATTAACGTTACATTCTTGTATTGCACTTACATCAAAACCTGTGTTTGGATCCCATCCTACGTGCCCAATGTGCCTGTGAGAGACGCAAAAGAGAGAGCATGTGAGATCACATGAAAGAGGAGATAGCAGAAGATATGAACAGTACATTTTCTCAAAAGAGAAGAGACACAAAATCCACATTTAGCCCTGGTTTTTGTAACCCTATTAGTAACCTGCAGTATCTCATAAAAGACTATGAGAGCTGCCACTGACTATTCCTGAAAGCACAGCACAGATTACCAATCGTACTACACACTGTATAGGATTGGATTCTGAATAAAGACGGCCTGGATTAATACCTCGTACTTATATGGACGAGAGGGATATAGGACTCCGGGCCAACATGTCAAACGTCTACAATAAACTCAGTGACCTACAGTCATGTAGCCGTTGCACTGTAGGTTCATATACACACGTTTAATCTGCATTTGTATCTTGATCTGCATGGAATCACGTTAGCTTTGACAATCATACTGTCAGCATAACGGCTTTGATTAAGGATGAATTGCTCAAGTAAGAATCATGAGCACTAACACTCATGTAGCGCCACCTAAAGACAGAATGCATGCCTTCAAACATTGCAGGATCACTCAAATTGACATGTGTTTTACAGTTATAAGGGGAAGACTAGGGCTGTCCTCGACCAAAGAAATTATTTGTCGACTAACACTCATACGATTTTGTCGACTAACCGATCGGTAAAACTGAGTTTCTCCACAAAGTATCGCACAAAAGCACCACTTTAAATCTTGTGTTTACCAGAAATGTGCTCATAAGTTTCTTGGTAACAAGTCATTTAGCATGAAAAAAGATTAAAAAAGACAAATTGACTAAAGAAATCTTAGTCGACGAAGACCAAAACGACAGATTAGTCGACTAATCGACTTAAGAGGTGCAGCCATAGGGATGACACTGACTATCCATCACCCTACTGGTGCCTGCGCGGACTCACTGGAAGTTGCTTGGTGTGCCGATGTCCGCCTTGGTCAGCTTCTTCTTCTTCGCCTTGCCCTTTTTCTCCCTCTTCTGGAAGGACGAGTGCACAATGTTGTTCACCTGAGAGTTGTTATGGTAACGCTGAACGTTGCTGATCTCCGGGTTCTTGATGTCGACCGTAGCCATGGGCAACGTCGGGCCTTAAAAATGAGAGAGACGATAAAGTTAGGGTTTATAATAAATATAATAATACAGCACGTGGAATGAATCTAAGAGAAATATTTAGAGACAAGCTTTGCTATGGGGTTTTCTACTAGATCTCAAACAGTACGAGTGCTTTTTAGATACCTTGTCAGCATAATAATGACAATGTGGACACGTTTACTGTTTAACATTTCATAAAAAATGACCTTGGGTCCAAGCTGAAAACCAATCACGGGGCTTTTCAGGGCCAGCAGTGCTCCTTCAGTTATGTAATCCATTATCTAATAGCTATTACAGACTTGGCACAGAGAGGTCTGGCTACTTGATTTGAGTTTGTGGGTGTCAAATGGGAAATATGTGGGATTATAGCATCAGCTCAGTCCGCTCAGCAGCAACTGGCTCAGACCGATACTAAACAAACAGTGTTACCACAGTTTACAATGTCTTTGAGGTTTAAATCTATTGTAAAACTTGTTCTGTCAGTTTGTTGAGCCGACTCCAATCCCCAAATGACCTTAATTCTCACGTGTCTCAATCAGTCATCCAGAGATCAAACAGTCAGCTATGTAAACGGATATTCTTTTATTTACTTAAACCTTTATTTACCCTTATAGGCCCTTATTAAGATGTTAAAGATGAACTGTTATGCTTGTTTCCCTTTCCTTTAGTGTGTTTTATAGTTTTTTGTGTATGTAAAAGGTCTGCAAAGTTGCAAAGCCCAAAGTCCACGCCAAAGGGAGAAACACTGCTCCTGAACTGCCTGAAACACCTTGTTGAAGTCCCGCCTTTTCTTCCGTAACGTGGTGATGTCACCAAGCAAAACATTTACATAACGGCTAGTTTGGCACGCCCTCAAACAAAGCTAGTTAGAGCGAAGTCTTAAGAGTTTGGTTAGGTTGACCAATCAGAGCAGACTGGTGCAAACGGAGCATTTCAGATCCAAGTATGCACCTGCAAATAAGCATCATAGTTCATCTTTCATCTCAGCAAGGCCTGGCCTTGAGTTACCAAACCAACAACATATAACACTTTTTTGTGTTTACACACCAATGTAAAGAAGAGGATAGATTACTTATTTTTCTTTCAAAATTAAATTGGACTGGCAAACTAAACATGCCCACATATTATATAACTACGCAATGAGAACTGCGAACAACCAACGTACACATGCAGCCAAACAACGTGGGTTTCAAATCAACAACGAGAGCTACCGGTACCTTTAACACTCTCACTACAGGGACTTTTGGGCGTTTTGCTGGGCGAAGGCGAGGCCGACCGGCTGCGTCGCCTCCTCACCCTGTCCCAAATGCACCCGCCGTCTCTCCCTCCGCAGGCGCTCACGCTGACGCCGAGGAGCATTTTGCCGACCAGGTTGTGAGCTCGCTCTTCGGGGGATATGGAGAGCCGAGCGGTCGGGGTACAGTTTGAGGGGGACGGGTACAGGTCGTCCTGAGGGAGGACCAGGCAGTGTAAAGAGGACAGGCAGCTCCCTGGGCTCAAACCTCCACCTCCTACTGCTGCTCCTCCTCCTCCTCCTCCTCCGCCTCCATTGCTTTCACAATTGAGTTCCTCAGAGGGAGCAGAGAGGAAGGTGGTGCAGAACATCATCGTAGCAGCTGACTGGGCATGAGCGATACGGGGGAGAACAAGATCAGATGGAGACACTAAGGGGAGATCTGAGGTATTTATTCTCAGTCAAAGAAAGAAAGTCTGTTGGAAGTATCACATCCAGGAGATTTTCATCCCCAACATGGACAGACTCTTTAATATGACTTTGTAAGCAGGTAAAAAGCACAATCCATTGATTCCAGTCTTCTCAGGGAAAAGGTTTCTTCTTCGCCCGAAAGCCAAGATGATCCCCGAAGGTCTCCAAAGCACGACCAAAAGCACAGAACATAAGCCAACTTGTGACGGACTTGGTGCAAAAGTCTGCATTTACTGAATTAATATCCTCATCAGACATCTGGTGGAGTTTACACGCACGCCGTCTGAGCCGTGAAGGCAGACATCCAGCAATGCCATCAGAAGGGAGCAGAAGCCAGCCAGCAGACGCTTCGCCAGCCAACGGCCAAAGTTTACTCTTCCTCTCTTACATTCCTTCCATCACAGCAACAGTTTTCTTCTGTGCAAATTGTCCAAAAATGTCCCCGCTTTATCCGTCTGTCTGAGCTCTGCATAGTTTGTATCTGTTTTGCAATCATTTTCTATTCCCCCTGACTTCCCATCTCAGCAGGGAGCACTGTCAGATTATCTTGCTCCGATTGGCTCCCGGTGAGCGTTTCTCCACCCTCCTCCACTACCATCTCCTCCCTCTCCCCCTGCTAAAACACACAAACGGATCTAATCCCGGCAAATCATTCTGGATTTAGTGCTGGATTCTTTACGTAACCATTAAAACCCATCCGTGCATAATCCCATATTAATCTCAGGGGGAGGGGGGTTTCGAAAACAAGATGAATCTGCAGGGTGAGAGAAAACGAGAGGAAGGCAATAAAAGACAGACAGAGAGGGAGAGAGAGAAAAGAGGGGAAAAGATTAAATGAGGAGCAAAGGGAAGATGGGGACTAAATGATGAGAAGGGGAGAACTAGAAAGGGCAGCAGGAGAACAGACGGAAAACAAGAAGCAGACTGGAGATGAGAGACAGTAACAGAGCTATGATGCGGTAATGGGAAAGTGAGAGCGAGACAGATGGAGATGGAGAGACGATATTCCTGAGGGAGGACAAGGATGACTTCCTTTGGAAAGGAACCAATTCGCACACACAAATGCACTTGTTCAGAAGCTGAAACCATGCATGACAAATCCAAGATAGAAACGGGTGTAAACATTTATGCATGACGGCATATCTGGGCTCAGGTAAATGGAACACATCCCTTTGAGATAACACTTCTCCTTTCCAGTGAGTGATCTTTAAAAAAAACAAGAGAATACCAACGCGGAGCCAAAATAAATTGGAATCTTTGGTTGTAAATAAAGTCAAACCGTTATTCCAAAATGGTTTACCACCAGTCACATGGTGGTTTAAAGGGATAGTTTGGGTGTTTTGAAGTGGGGTTGTAAGAGGTTGTGCGACTTTTGTGAACCCGAACTAACCCAAATAATAACACAAACTAACTAACTGGTCAAGGCAGCTGTGGATCAGCAACTCCGGTGTTCTGTGAGGTAAAATTACTGTCTCTTTCCAATGGAGTCCGGTGGCTTTGGCAAGAGCATAGATAATGTCTTCAGTTCCTCGTTGGAAACATAGACTGTATAGCTGTCTCACGACAAGGTGATCTAGCAAAAATATTCTAAATATAGCGTACGCTTAAAGTGATGTTAATTTTTTGCCTTTGTTTTAGGTGGCTAAAATCTGTTTTGCTGCCGGCCCCGTCCACAGCAGTACATTGCTTTGCTTCCGTGCGATAACTCCTGTCTGCTTCCGTGGACGTGCTGACCGTCATCCACTGTAGGTAATACACTGACTATGGATAAATACGTCACACAACCTCACTTCAAAACATCTGAACTATCCTTTTAAGTACGTCATCTGTGACACGTCATACACGTCATCTGACCACACGTGACCGTTAAGCTGCTCTGAATGTGAGCATCAGCTAAACGTGAAAATGTGTCACGTTTGTGTAGCAAAAGACCTCTGCACGGCTGCATGCACACACACAGAAATATTAATAAGCCAGCTGGGTCAAATCATGCAGCCTGTCAGCCTAAAACTGGTGTCTTTCTGCTGCGTGTCCACAAACAAATGTGTGCATGTCCACAAATGAAATCCATGTGTTTAGTCATCAGACTTACACATCAGGACTCCATCACAGGACACTGTAATGTTATGTAACACTGTGTGCAATTACATTGTAATGGTATTATGATCATGTGCTTTCTTTTCGTCTGAATTCCTAAACAATTCCATTCATGTTGACTGACTGTATAAAGATAATATATGTACACAACAAAACAGTTATTTCTTAGAAGTTCCCAATCCTGCATTCGTGGGTCTGCAACCAATGCGTATATGAAGCTTGTTTGTGTCTACGGCTGCAACTAGCGATTATTTTCCCGATTAATCGATTAGTTGTTTCGTCTATAAAATGTCAGAAAATGGTGAAAAATGGTCGATCAGTGTTTCCCAAAGCCCAAGATGATGTCATCAAATGTCTTGTTTTGTCCAAAACTCAAAGATATTCAGTTTACTGTCATAGAGGAGTAAAGAAACCAGAAAATATTCACATTTAAGAAGCTGGAATAAGAGAATTTTGACTTTTTTTTCCTTAAAAAAAAATTACACAAACCGATTAATCAATTATCAAAATAGTTGCCGATTAATGTAATAGTTGACAACTAATCGATTAATCATTGCAGCTCTATTTATGTTTGTCAATCAAACGGCAAGAAGAAGAAGAATGCCATTTTAACTTCACAAAGAGAAAGCAAAATGTTATTTTGAGCCGTTTCTGGAGCCGTTTCACCACCATCTACAATCAGTTATGAGCAGCTCCTCCATTTCCTTTGTGTGTTGCATTGTGGGACAATAGTGTACATCAACAGAACACTCAAATATCGTGTGCTATTAGTTTGTATTTTGCCTGTTTTGAATAAACTTTATTGTGTCATTTCTTAACACACCTGCTTAGCATTAGTATGTTGTATGGAAGTAGGACACAGCTAGATGTCTGAATAGGAAATGTAAATTCTACATAGTTTGTTGACAGCAGTTGATTTAGTTAATAACAGGTTCAATTGAACTGGCCTTTGTTTGTATAATTAATGTCTGTTGATGTGTCCTACATTGACTATGACATGCTATGTATGCTACATAGTTTCCACAGTGTTAGGGAAAGCAAATAAAGTCTTGAGTTGCTGCCAAGTAACACAAAAACAAAACGGAATGATCCTGAAACTCCACCCGTAAACGGACTGACACAAATGTTTCCAACACCGTCAGACATGTAAGCGGGTCTGATTCTGGTTCAACACCTCTCTTCTGTTCATTTCTAAACGACAGGAAACAGTGGAAAAACGTACCATTTGGAGGGTCGCGTCTCTTCTCTGTGAACACAGACAAATGCAATCGTTACAATCCTGTGCTACGCAGTGTTATGGGTTGTGTGTGTCAGTGAGAAGCGAATGTGTGTGTGTGTGAGTGCGTCAGAGCGCAGATGTACAAAAGAGAGGAGAGAGTTTATTTGGTTTGTGAGTGCGGGGCTCGGCGGGATTGTGCATGGAAAGTTATTCGGAAAGATTGCCAAGCAAAGTGTTCGGTTAGCGGAGACGTACATCAGACATTCACACACACACACACACACACACACACACACACACACACACACACACACACACACACACACACACACACACGACGGCTAGTATTATATTCATACATAAATTCGATGCTGCAAAACACTGAACTCCGTAGAGGACAAACACACATCTCTCTTTCTCCCTCTCACACACACACACTTCAAAATACTGAGAGCTTGAGTTTCCCCCCTGGCTGAAGGTCAAACAAAAGAAGCCTCAGGCACCCAAAGCAGAGGGCTGAAGGGGAAGAGATGACAGAAGGATCCATTTGAAAGGTCGGGAAAAAGACCCGTGGAAGACGAAGGAGGAAGACGGACGGTCTTAATCAAGAAAGTGAGGATGAAAGTTAAGGGCTGAGTGACACTAATAAGTTGAAGATTGCATCTGTACGGCTTTGCAATGTGTTTTCAATTGAATCCTGTGAGACTGCAAACACTCACGGCTCATTTCCTCAGACAGATAGATGAGATACTTATAATGCAAAAGATAACTGCCTTCCAGTGTTGCAGTCTAATTGTTGGTGCTGGATGAAAACCATGTAAATGACATTTCTTGACTGCTATTATTGTATTATTCAAATGAATAAAAAACATTATAAGGGGGCAAAATGGTAATAAATAACCATGTTCAATTCATAACATGCCAACTCTGGAAATATTACACCCATGAGGGATGAAGTCCTTCTCACAGCTGATCAGTTCTTTTGCCCATTTGAACCTGAAACTGTAGTGCCCCCCTTGGGCCAGTCAGCTTATTTGTTCAAACTCCTGTATTGTGATGCATATCTGAGGTTTTGCTAAAAAAAAAAAAAATGAATCTTGTTTCAGACTTGTCGTAAACATTTGAAAGAAAATCGATCCACTGAGGATGTTTTTTCTTGCAGCACCACAATTGAGAGAGTTCTGTAAAGCTATCTTTGAACAGTGAACAAATAAATTGGATCATATGACCCCGTCATTAAAAGACAAGACTGAATCTTTCTGTTCACTTTTGTGATTTGACTCTGTGAATGTCATACGAGCACCCATAATGACTATGAAAACGGTGATATGTGTTATCAAAGGTTCTAAGGAATGGTGGGAAGAGATCGCAGTAGATCGGAGGAAGAAGATCGGATGGTAGAGTAAAACAGATCCAGGCAAAAATAATCCATAACCATTTTCAATACATGACCCCTGTGGTGAAGGACCGGTTTAAATAGACTCAAATGTTGGGCCCACAATACATCTCACACACCAGCTGGAACACATCAGTCTAGTGCCTCAGAATGAATTCATGTATTGAAATTAAGACCTTTTTTGCCCAGTTCTGTGTGGTTGCGCACTGTAAAAAAAATGACAAGTTTAGACATCAATTTGTTCTTGTGCTCACACTAGTCAAGCTAAAAGCTCTTATTGCACCTCGTCAAGCCTGTTAACGTGATTAGACTTGAAATAAGATGGATTATTTTGAGCACAAGATATAAATTCGCTAAACGTGTCGTTTTTTTTCAGTGGGTTAGGTCAGTAGGTAGGTTTGTAGGCAAGTGGGCAGCAGCAGTAAGTTGGTACCAGTTTTCCTCTGTCTTCTCCCGATCAGCTCATTCATATGGCTCTTAAAACGCTTGGCCTCCTCCTCACTGGCAAAGTTCAGACCCACTTGGCATGTCTGTAAAACACACAGAACACAACAGAACTTTGTAAAAAAAAAAAAAAAAAATACATTTGTAATGTCAATTTATTCCCCATCAAGTGCCAGCTACCTAAACTACCTCATTTCCATGACTGATGTGCATACAGTCCCAGCCTTATCACCACAATCAGCTGTCCCACATACCTCATGGTCTGCTGGAGTCTGAGCCACCAGTTAAGATGTTTGCTCCACAAATAAAAGACATCCAAGTCACAAGAAGCGCTTTAGATGTGACGTTAAGTTATGGTTTTCTACAAACAATGTTTTACATGATGCAAATAGGCGTCACAATGTTTTTTAGGTAGGCAAACCTGGAAGTTGACAAACTGAGACTGATGTAAACCTGTTTTGTTGAACAAAATCATCTCCATGAATCAACAGAGTTTCTATTCAGGGTTGGGTATTGTGAACTGGTTCTGAATTAAGATCAGTTTCAAATATATGAAGAGACATTTTTTGTTAAACATGTGCTTTTCAAATCTACTTCCTGACCTACTCGGCCCATTATGAATGTGTAAGCGCAGGTGTGTTCTAGTGTTTACAATATGGCCGACAGGAGCTCTTTGTTTGGCTAAAGAAACATCTTGTGACACAGGTTCAAATTGACTTTACTGTGCAAGTAACAGAAGATTTCTTTGCTCCAAGAGTCTTTGAGGAAATGTCTTTAAAGCCGTGGATAAGTGTTGGCAATTGACCTGCTACGCTTCACTTCTAATACCAGGTTTCTTTGAGGACATCAGTGCCCTTTCTCAATGACTCAAACGTAATACTCAATGACATGTCTCTGATGTAAAGACCTTGGTTGCACAAGAGGCAGACACTGAGGTTACCTCAAATAATACCTCTTCCCTCTCAAGCTGCACTGCCGTGAATAAATGAAAATCGACAACGAATAAAAAGTGCTCGTCTGTGACCAAATTTGAGTGCTGGTGTAGAAAACCCAGGATCGGAAATAGAAAAAGAGAGAGAGAGAGAGAGAAACTCACATCTCCAGCGAATGTGATGAAGTAAGATTTGGGGAGGTAGATGGTGAAGTTGTTGTACAGCTCCTGCTCAAACATCATCTTACCGTCCTGCGGAAAAACACAACATTGAATGAATGATATGAGTTAGTTAGCTTAATGCCATAGATCTTAAATGAACACACAGATTCCATTGTGTGTGACTATCAAAACCATAAGGTCGTCATGAATATCGAATGGCGGTACACCACCAGCGCTATCATCTGCCAGCTACTGCGGTGATGAACCACAACGATGTGAATCATCGATGAGCGCGTCTTTACTTACCTTGATGTCCAAGACCCTGATGAAGTAGGATCGTTGGGGGTTGTCTTTGACCAGACAGGCCACCCCGCAGCATCTCTTGGTCCAGCTGGAGTTCCTGTCTGCTGTGTACACCTGGACCACTGCTGAGGACAACGCCTGCAGGGAGAGACGGAGAGGGAGACACACTTATCCTGTGTTGCTTAATGGATACCACATAAGCAGATTACAACTCATTGTAGGTTGGTAGTAATTAGAGATGGCTCGATACCACTTTTTAATGTCCGATAATCATGCAACAATGCCATTTCTCCTCTCCGCTTCCCGCTGTAAGTCACTCAGTGCAGACAGTCAGATCCCCGCGCACACAGTTGGTTTAGAGACCTGCATTTAGGTACACAGTCAGTTCTGTAATGAACACTATTGCACATTCACACACATTTCTATCGGGGCTACACTCAAAAAAATGGATCGGATCATACTTTTTCCCCCCTCAATATGATTTTTCCCCCCTCCAGTGATTTTGAAGTATTGGATCGGCGCATCCCTAATAGTAATGTAAGCTTCAAGGTTTCTGCGACCTAATCAACCATTTAAATCTGTACAACCCATGTTTGCAAAACTCAAGATATGCACGACAGCACTGTGTCAGTCTGTCCGTCCAGTACAGGACAGGACAGAGTAGCACTTACTATAACGAGCTCCAAGCCCATAAAGGAGTCCATGTTATCCACATCTGGCAAAACTGGATGGTGCCTTTTTTTAAGACATACATTGCACGGCCAAGTGACCTGTCATCGGCTTGTCTGTCAGCAGAAAATTGGTAATGACATAACTCAAAACCCAATGTCTTGCAGAAACAGGACTAATGTGTGCCTCAAACAACATTCCTATGATAAATGAGGTTGTAGCAACATGTTGTTGTGAACTTCCCAGCTGCAGGCGCTGTGAAATATGTGACGATAAGAGGAAACAATGATCGGGGATCAATAAAGGTGCAGTTTTGTGGCACTATTGGAACAAGGTGTTGACATCGCATTTATGCAGAAATACATTCCTGAGTTGCCCTGACATCCCAGAATCTCAAAGAAAATCTGTGGAATGATCTAAATACAGCTGTTCACACATGTTCTCCAGCTAAACTGCATGAGTCAGTCTACGTCAAAATAAAAGCCTACATTCACAAACAAGAGTACATTATAAAGTTAAAGCCATCTGAAATAGGCCTAGAACTAAATGTAAGCTTGGACCTTTAATATAAGTGTGTGATGGGCAGCATGAAAGCATAATGATTGACAGGGTGACAGTGACACCGTGGGGGTCAAGTCGCTCTGCCCTGCAGCTGTCAGAAAAGAGTCTCATCAATGCTAAATGGCTGACAAGCAGCCTAGAAATAAGACTGTGAGAAGAGACACATCCTCTAAGCTGAAGGAGAGCAGTGGGAGGAAGTGAGACAGGTTAAAAATTAATTTGGACCCTATATTATGGGACACTGAACTATAACAAAATCGGTTTTAAGAGACGGGTTAATCTTGTTTGAGTCGGGTGACAGCAAGCACTAAAATAATGCCCAGGAAGTCACCAATGATACAACACAACCTCGACTATGGATGCAAGCGTTTGAGCATCTCCTGAAGTCTAAAATCCCTGAAGGATCCACGCTATATTAAGACCCAATGCTTCGCTTAATGACTATACACATTTTAAAATTAAGTATGAGAGGCATCTCGGCATCTTCCACGCTGCGCACCGATAATTAAGCACATGCTAAGTCATTAAAGTTGCATAGAAACTGACAAAAAATAAGCCAATATCATAACTAGTTTGACACTCTGCTTTAAACCTTATCAGTGAAACACATCTGTGTAGTTCTTGCAGTGGAAGCAGTGGTGATAAAGACTGTCAGTCTGAGTCTAAACTGCATGCATGTACACACTGAGGAGGAAGAGGAGGAGGAGGAGGAGGAGGAGGAGGAGGAGGAGCACACCACCTGTAGCACACACACAGACACATCCATGATCATAGCACCACATCAGACTCCTGCTGGTTTTACAGGTTGCTGCAGGGGTTCTCTCACACTGAGGGGTCCCTGGTTCACAGTCATTACCACGCTGATGAAAGCAGCAGCACCAACAGGGGAAATGCCTGGTGATCTTCAGGGCCCCTTTACACTCAATGGTTCCAGGAATTACTGCCTACTTCCATACAACATTCATTTCAGAGCCCTTATGTTGCTCGTTGTAAACGTTTAAATGAAGCAGATGTGCAGAAGCAGAAAAAGGAATATTAAAAATGCCAGGAAGAGACTCCTATTTCCAAAACAGCGTGGGTTTTTTTTATGGTTATTTTACCGTTTCCACACTTTTGTCTCTTTCATCGCTCGCTTGTTTTTAGACTGTTGGAGAAGTCAGCTGCTGTAGATTAAACATTAATAACGTAAAGAGAAATTCCTGCTCCCGGTTGTAATATTGATATTGGCAAAAAAGCATTGTTTGCCTACAGAATGAATGAATACTGCACACAAAACTCATAAGCAAGATCAAAGCTCCTGTTTAACAAGCCGGCAAATTTCAGAACAATAAACTCCACCCGGATACTTCCATAGATCACCTGAAGGGATTACCTCAGGAGCAGGTACTTATTGACTGAAGGAACTACGATCTGGGCTGGGCAATATGACGATAAATATCACCAAATCGATACAAAAATGTCTCTCGTACATATTTTTCTGTGTCGTTTCTATCGCCTATATTTATTTATTTTTTCTATATAATTTCACTTAAACCCATTATGTTCATTTTGCACTCAAGTTCTTAAGAAAAGAGAGAAAATACTCTACTTTTCATTTGTCAAGTATTTAATTCAGACAGGAGTATACTGTACAAACAGAGGCTTTATCATGTGGTTATCTCACATAGACTGTTTATTTATTGAATTACTAGAAAACATGCTATATCGTGATATATATTGTTATCAAGATGATGAAATTACCTATATCAGGATAGTAGATTTTGGCCATATCGCCCAGCCCTATTTTGAATCACATCATGCATTTAGAGAGAAAATCTTGCAGCCTACATTTTAAAGTTAATTGCATCAGTGTGATGCAATTTGAGAGCAAAATTAAGAGACTAGATACATGAAGAACTTTGTGCTCTTGTAAACAGGTTTTGTGCTCTAGTAAACAATTTTAAACACAAATTTAAACACACTGGTAGTATAGGCTGGATATGAATGGTGATGACACAGCAAAAAAGTCAGTCCTACAAAGCATGGTAAACAAGACGGGGGTCCGTATTTCAAGACGGGTCATGGGTTGCAGACATCGCCGCAGACCCCCGACGCACTGAGAACAGTTGATTAACTGCACGGCACCTACCCAAAACTAAAACTACATTCCAGGTAACGTTCCTGAGATGCTACAAACCTTCTTGGAAAACTTCCTTCAGTTCAAAAAAAGACCACTTGTCTGTGTCTGATCCTAATAACTGACTCCCTAAGAGTGGTTCCAATTACTGATACAGTGCTACGCTATCTTTGTGGGTCATTAGGACTAAATCTGCCACTGCTGCAGCCTGAATGCAAGGAAAACAGGCTATTATACGCTCTAAGCAGAAGCAAAGATTTGCATTTATACTGGTCTGACAGAGAGGGCTTCAAGAAAAAAGTAATTTGACCTTCCATCAGCACCACTATCCTAAGAATACCTCTCAGTAATGGCTCATCCAAAACCATCAGCAGGAGCTCCGACAGAGACAGTCACATCCATCTCTCTCCGGCAGGATAAATGATCTCTCATCGACTCAATGTACCACAGCTCTTCATATAGTAAAACTGGATTTTTCTAGCCATGCTTCATGACTAACGTTAAAGTGCACACAACAACACAGGCAACACGAGGTAACAGAACATGTGCTCATGCAGAGGAGCCGTTACGTCATGGTGATGGTGTGTGAATCAGAGTATGAATGCCGCTGCAGAATATATCGATTTATCAGTGTGATTAAACATATTCAGTCTCTTAGCAGCATTACAGCTTTGATCAGAAATATGTACGTACAGATCAAATGAATAATATGAATTCGGCTTTATGATGGAATTTCTTTGTAACAACGACTGTAGTGATGTCCAGGGCTCGGAGGCCCTGAGGGATTCATCTGCCCACGGAGCGCTGATCGTTCCTGACAGGGCCAAAGGCTGCAGGAAGTGGAGCTGCGTCTATGACGTCATCAAAAGCCGCCGCCAAAAAAAAAAAAAAAATCACTCGCTCACTCTTAAATACATACACGGTCTCTCACGAATAAATTCTCTCTCTCCCTCTCTCTCTCTCTTATGCACTTGTTCTCAAACACGCTCACTTTCTACATCTTTCTACTACAATGGTGAAGCTCATCACCCTGTTCAGCACGCAAACACAATCTTAGAAAGAACCGCACGCTTTTCTTATAGATTTCATCGTTATAATGCCGGACTCTCTGAAAGCTACGAGTGCAGGCGACACCAAAAAGATTAAATATTATACGAGCCATCATTAGGGTTTATTATTTTTTAGAGATGAGCCAAGTGGAAAAGAATAAATTGACCAATGTTAGAGGAAAAATTCAAAAGTGTTTGAAGTTGAAAACACTAGTTTCCTTTCTGAGATTCTGAAATTGAATCATTAACTATTTGCCTAAGGGGTGGTAGCTGTGACCAAAGTCCGTCGTGATCATTTTTGAATTAAGGACGGTTTACATAGTTAGATGTGAAAAATACAGGACAGAAAAAAAATTGAAATATATGTTCACATTCAACATTTTGTGAAAGCAAGACACATCAGCCACGACGCCAAATCGGGCCAGAGCATAATGGCTCCTTCCTCACTTCCTACCAGCCTGCTTCCGGCACCCTTGCTCGAACCACACCTATCTTCAAATTCGGCGTTTGTTTTGACCTCAACTACACACCTGTAAAGTTTCATGACTGCATCTTACACGGTTGTGATGCTATCGTGGTGACAAAATCTGTCCACAGACAGACATTTAAACACCTGGCAAAGTATTGAAAACCACTTCTGTGGTAGTTCCTGCTACAGTAGGTGTCTCCAGGACCACGTTTCACCACGATGACACACACACAGACTCACAATGTGAAAATAATACCAATAATCAGGCCTAATTCTGAACAAAATATCTATGAAATGAAGAGGTCTCTGCGTAGTGAATCTAGAAACAGTATTGAAGAAGGCAGAGGTTATTCTGATTGGATTAAAAGGAGTCAGGTCACTGAGGTTCTGCTTGCAAAAACTGCTCACTTGTATCCTTCTTGCTGACTGCAGAAGTGAACTCTAGCTGACATTGAATGTCGTCCATCAGCCATTTGGTCAAGCTGTTCATTATTGGCAAAAATAGGCACCATTACACCTCTTCACAAGATCTTCCGGAGAGGAAGCCAGTGAAAAGATGAGAAAGAGTGGGAAGAGACGGGAGACGGGATAAGTGGCTGATGCGGAGAGGCGGTGTGGGGAAAAAAGAGGGACAAAAGGAGAGCGTAGATGTAAGAAAGGAGAGAAGTGATGTACAGTAAGAGAAAAAGAATTGAAGGAAGAGATGCAAAGCGAGTTTGAAGAAGGGCTGAAGGAGAAATATGAATGACAGAGAGGTGGTAAGGTGAGACTAAAAAAGGAGAAAGGAAGGAGAGAAAGGGGGTATAGTGAAGGAAAAGAGGAGTCATGTTCCACTTCTCCAGCACAAATCACCAGAGGAGGCCGACCACGGGACTTCCTGTAGGACGGGACTGCTGATCAGGCAGTCTGTGCACACAAACACACACACACACACACACACACACACACACACACACACACACACACACACACACACACACACACACACACACAGTGTGAATTGGACCCTTTCCACCTTCTGCCCAGTCAGACAGTGTTGCTGATGTCGAAAACAGCAGAAGGAATACCAATGAGCGAATCCAATGAGTGAGACCACTGTGTGTGTGTACCTGTATGAGTCTCTCTTTCTTTATGCATGTGTGGCTGCAGACTGAACGCAAGTTGGATAATATTTGCATGAAGGGCTGCAACTAACGATTATTTTCATAGTCGATTAATCTGTCGATTATTTTCTCGATTAGTCGATTAGTTGTTTGGTCTAGAAAATGTCAGAAAATGAAGAAACCAGTGTCAATCAGTGTTTCCCAAAGCCCAAGATGATGTCCTCAAATGTCTTGTTTTGTCCATAACTCAACGATATTTAGTTTACTGTCGTAGAGGAGCAAAGAAACCAGAAAATATTCACATTTAAGAACCTGGAATCAGAGAATTGTGAGTGTTTTTTCTTAAAAAAAATGACTCAAAACAATCTACTATCAAAATAGTGTGCTGATTAATCATTGCAGCTCTACTTGCATGCAATTCCTAAAATATGATAGGAATACGTCTCGCTACTCTGAACTCACGACAAACCTGGTGACCATAAATGTCATATGTATTCTGTATATATTTGTGTTGCAAAATAATGCCACCTGCCACACTTAGACTTTGGAGAAAGATTCAAATGATATCTGATATCATAAATCAGTGTCACTAAAATTACAAACATCACAGTATAAAGAAGAACATTTGCACTTGCCTCGCCATAGGGTCAGGGAATTTATTTTTTTGTAATAGACAACCACTGTCCAATCAAAACAGGCAAAGAAATGATGTATGGGCAATTTCATTTCTATGTCATTAGAGCAACAATACAAAAAGGCAACTGAAAAAGCAACGCCATGTAAAAAAGGTCCCCTTTGTATCACTGTTTGACATTGAATCTCCCTCTTTACTGCCAAGATCTCAAGCAGACACACTTTCAAAGAATTAGCTAGTATACAAACAAGCCTTTTACAGCTAGAATAAATCACGTCTCATTCAGCTGCATGGAGCCGACTAATGGCTGTGAGTGCTATCTTAGAAAGAAGACAGTACAAAGAAAACAAAGTAAAGGTGACTCTGGGATTCTCACATTTTCTGCATAAGTAAGTACATAATGTCCAATCACTCAGTGAGCCACTAAATCACTGGTGAGCATTCTAATTAGACTGGTGGTCGGAGACACACAACAGTCTCTCTCATACACAAACAGCCTCTCCCGAACTCTCTCTGCATGCAAGGACGTGTACAGACACACAAGAGCGTAGGACTGCGAGGAATGTTCCTGATTCCCTCGTCTCTGTCACATGCTGAGTGACACGGCTGCCCAGAATGCCGGAGGAACGTCGTCATTGGATGTTTAAAAAACAGGTTACATAGGTTGTAGGAAGGAAGACGCGCCTCGGGAGCCTGTAAAAGGAGGAGGTGGGACATCATCGTCGCCATGTGACCGCATATACGGGTCTGACAATACTGCGGCCATGGGACAGGAAATGTAGCCTCTCCAAAGCAAACACGGGTACGCACACAGAAACCTCACACGCCAAGAGCATGAATGGTTTGCAGCGACGAGGTGAGCATATTGACATAAAGACGACGAGCTGTCACTCAAGCACACCTCCATTAGTGTACACCAATTAGAGGAAAGTATGATCACTATGGGGCAAGTAACATGAAAACAAGCTACGTCTCTACACTATGCAAGAGCGATGAAGATTTGTACACGTCTCGCACCGCCTCTTGGACTGACCTATATCTATAATGCAAGCTTGATTATGTTGAACTTCAGTTTATTAAATCTGATACCTTGCCTTTGAAACACATCTTATCTGTGAAGGTTATAACAACAGGTGAAGGTGCGACATTCTTTCCGGCTGATAACACCAAGTGACACAGTTTTTCCTGACAACTATGGTCAGGCAGGGGAATAACACAATTTCAGAAAACAGACAACATCAGCCTCTTCGCCATGCTGCCGTCTGGCAAGTAATACAGAAGTATCTACTGCTGTATCACAAGACTACAGATCAGCTTCTTTACTCCTGAAACTCATCCTGTATTCTCTGTTGTAGAATGACAATAAACAAACCATGTAACCCTTGAAGGGATGCAAAACTGAACCAACACCGTTCAATGACTTACAAACCGAACTGTGGGCTGATCATAGGCCTGCTTGACCCATAAGTATCCTGCCTTGTTTCATGTATAAAATCAGTGTTGTGGCTTCATATAATACATAAATATCATTAATTACTATCAACCAATCAGTCTACTTGTGTATTTTGGAGTTCAGACACATTGGAAATGTTTTTCTTCTCCCTAATGTGCAAAACAAACCGAAACGTGACCCAAAACCGCAATACAAACCGAAACCGTGGGCTTCTTGAACCTTTGCACCATTAAACCCTTGTAAAACTGTGTTGCTATGAGGAAATTTAAAAGGATCTCCCATCCTGCTTCTTATTTCAGGTCTTTGATTGCTGTAATTGTTGTGCATATGATGAATAAAGAAACTCGAAGATACTCCTTTCAACACTGCAGAGGCAACCACTAATGCCACAGTGATGTCCGTCATAGTATACCGTCTACCTTACAGTCTAATGCCCTGTTAAATTTGATATTAGGCAACCATAATATGGATGTGAAACCACTATATCCACTAGCTAAATGATAGCAATATTTGACTGTAAAAATAAAAGCCACTCTGTAAGGGGAAACATCCTTTGTTCTGATGCTCCAGAGTCTGTTAATATTAGTTTTACCTGCCCCAAGTGTATATATAGCTGATTAATATGCAGATGTACCAGCCCGTGGGTAATGGCTGACTAACAGGAACAGGGGAAAAACCCGTCCTGCAAGATCATAAAGGGGACACATTGAAATGAAATATGAGATGAAGCTCTGCTGTGTAATGATGTTGATGCAGCTGCAGGTGTCTTACTTAAAGGGGACATATTGTAAAAAAGTCAGATTTTCATGTTTTTTTTATTAAAAAACAGGCTTAAGTCCTATGTAAATACTGTGAAAGTATCGAAACGCTCAATCCACAGGGAAATACACACAGCCTGTATTCAGAAACTCTGCATTTGAAACAAGCTGTCAGGATTTCTGTCCATTTGTGATGTCACAAATATACAATATTTAGACCCTTCACGCAGTTTTAAACAAACATTCTAAATGTGTCCCAGTTTATTCCTTGTTGCAGTGTATGTGAATGACATCAGCTGACAGGAAGTACACATGGACCCAAGCTGTTGCCCTAGCAATGCAATCCTGTTGCAATTCTGTCGAATGGCACTAAAACGGAGCGTTTAAGACAGAGGGGTAAATACAGGCATATTCAGGCTGACAAAATAAAGTTTTTTTTTAACATTACAGTATGTAAACATGTTGTAGTAGGACTTTAAGAACTTTAAACATGCACTATTTGCAACCATCTTGGACTCTAACCATTGTCGCACTTTACACTTACTTTACACTATACATCCTACATACCACTTCATAGACTGCACATGTGTACATATTACATTTATTTATTGTACATACTACATTTATTTATTGACGCACTGTATACACTATGTTCACCCATTCACTCTGTATCTTTTACATCTCTATTATTGTTTTATAATATTTGTATACCTTCACCTCTCCTGTGTTTCACTCTGTTTGCTGATTTTGCTGCTTTGACACCTGAATTTCCCTCCGGGGATTAATAAAGGTTCATCTTATCTTATCTTATCTTATCTTAGAAACACAAGATACAAATATGATCCGGAAAATGAGCATGATATGGGACCTTTAAAATGTGGCTGCAGTCTGCTGGTTGTGGGTGTTAGCAATACAGGCTACACAGTGCACAAGGAGGACATAAAAATGAGTCAGCTGAATGCTACACGTGTTACGTAATATCAGACAATATTTGTCGTGACAGTGCAATATACTGATCTGGACTGCAGTTCCCACTCAGGCTACTCCCACTGATTTCTGTCCATTTGTGATGTCACAAATATACAATATTTAGACCCTTTTATGAAGTTTTAAACGTAAACATTCTAAATGTGTCCCAGTTTATTCCTGGTTGCGGTGTATGTGAATGTCATCAACTGACAGGAAGTACACATGGACCCAAGCTGTTGCCTAGCAACGCAATCCTGTTGCAATTCCGTTAAAATGCACTAAAACGGAGCGTTTAAGACAGAGGGTAAATACAGGCATATTCAGGCTGACAGTAGGGGGAAATAAAGTTTTTGTTTAACATTACAGCATGTAAACATGTTGTAGTAGAAACACTAAATATAAGTATGATCCTGAAAATGAGCACCATATGGGACCTTTAAAATGTGGCTACAGTCTGCTGCCAAGTGTGTATATAGCTGATTAATATGCAGATGTAACAGCTAGTGGGTATGGCTGACTAACAGGAACAGGGGTAGAAACCCGTCCTGCAAGATCATAAAGAGAAGACATATGAGATGAAGCTCTGCTGTGTAATGGTGTTGATGCAGCTGCAGATGTCTTACTTAAAATGTGGCTGCAGTCTGTTGGTTATGGGGTTAGCAATACAGGCTACACAGTGCACAAGGAGAAAAATGAGTCAGCTAAATGCTCCACGTGTTACGTAATATCAGACAATATTGAGTCGTGACAGTGCACTATACTGATCTGGACTGCAGGCTACTCCCACTGATTTCTCCTGACTGGCATTAAGCAGGACTTTTTAGCTAGTCAAGCAGCCAAGTCTGGTCGTGCACATTGGACAGCACTTCCTCGAAAACAACCAGCTATGTTATGTAATGCCAAAAAATCATTGCTGGTGCGCTGATGGATTTAACAGCCCTCAAAAACTATTAACTCTGTAAAGCCAGTGCTCAGCTTATTAGTGCAGTCATGCTAGTTCAGGATCTCCTGGGTGCTTTCAGGTGTGTCAGTCTTTCACAGGGCGGACCAGAAGAGGAGGAGGCCTGGGACAGGAATGAAACTTGCCCAAATGTCAACTAAATGTGAACACAGTCGCTCCCTCCCAAGCCCTCTGCTGTCAAACCAAAAAAAACCTCTTCACTTAGAAGTCTCCCTGTGAAAAACACACCTGCGAAATCAACAACATACAAAAAACCTACAGGCCCTCAAACGCACCGTTCCCACCTCACAGTTAGCCTGACGTCTCTGGGACAGGAAGCTAGCAGCGTTAGCTTGTTTTCTACTTAGCAACAACACATTTAATGGATAAAACTTACGATGCATTTCCTCCCCAGGTAGTTGAAAAGGTGCTCATTCTCCTGCGGTGTCAGTAGTATCGACGAGACGTTAGCTTGCCGCCGTTGCGGCGGATGTCCACTCATTATTATTAGTGGTGATTCTATAAAGTAAAGCAGCGACGGTAACTAAGAGACATAAACAATCCGTTTGGTCATCCGTGGCCTTGCTCCAGACACCCCTCACTCCTAACACCGGGTAGGTTTATCCAGGAGGTCAAGGAGGAAGACACGGGGGTGCAGGTAAATGTATGTGGTTTACAGCGTCCCGCTCCTCTTTAAAATAAGGTCAGCGACTGAGCGAAGACGGAAAACGGTAAAAAAGTTTCCTGGGAAGTCCAGAGAGCCAGAGAGCTAGGGATGTGTCAGTCCAGAACGAGTCGGTTCAAAGAGCCGACTCTTTTAAAGGGACTATTTGTAACTTTCAGAAATGCTTGTTAACAGCGACACCTGTGGCCGTTAAGTCAACGAAAGTCAGCGTTGGGCTCGCGCTTGTGCTCGCTCTAAATATATCTGAACGAGCATCGCTCAAAACAGTGAGGCGACACACGTCAGCTAAAACCACAATATCACTCTATATTTCACCTGCTTGGCAGTAATGTTAGCTGACCAGACGAAGGTCTCTCCATGAATAAATGCTGGCTTTTCCTGCTCAGCCTCCTGCTCAGCCTCCAGCCTGAGCAGGAAAAGCGGGTCGGTGCCGGGGCTGAGCAGGAAGAGAAACGTGACCGGGTGCCGCTGATAACGTTTCTCAATGCGGAGCCCCGTCACTTCACAAGACATGGAAAGCCTCTGTTGGTCTGGAGGAGCTACAGCAGTTATTTCTGCACAAACGTCCACTGTACATTCACTAGATATTCTCAGAGCTAAACTAACTCTTCTGCAGTGTGGAGTGAGCACACGTTCACGTCTAGAGGTGGAGCGAGTACGTGAGAACGCGCACTGTGTGAGTGAAGGCAAGGAGGCTCCGGCACCATGCGAGCACGCATATGCAAGCGTGCATGTGTCCCGACCCGGTACATTTACATGCTTAAAAAGTTACAAACATTCCCTTTAATTTACTCAAGGCAGAATGATAGGATGATCTTCTCCGCACCACGGGCACTCCATACACTGACTGTGATGGTATGTGTCCGCAGCCTCCATACTTTCCACGCTCCCCATTCATTGTCTATGTAAGCAGCCGCGCAATGCATTCTGGTAGCGTGGCGATTCACGAAACGGAGCGTCACAACGCCCGCTCCTCATTTCGCATAAAGTTGAGGGCTAGTCTACTTTATGCAAATCACGGGCGTCCGACGCGTCTCGCCGCCTCGCGAAACTCCTGAGAATCTTTTAAAATAAACGTTGTCGATCCAAAATAAGATTCAGCAACTGCATGGCTTATTTCTCACCCAAATGTTTTCAGAAATACATTTCGGTGAACTATTTTCGCAAAATAAGAGAAGAAAGTTTCCAAACGAGCCTCCATACTGTTTCCGGTTTGAAAGCTGGGAGGAGCAGCCAACGGAGGGAAAGCGTTTGTCCAAGGTGGGGGACAGCCTGTGTCTAGCGACAGCCCACCAAGCGTCCAATGTTGGGAAGCGTTGCGTCCCCTCGCGATAAAAAACACCCCTGTGGACACGTACCATAACTGAATGTTGTGTTAATGATGTCTGTGCGACCAATCAGGTGATGACAGACAAGGATCATACCATCAAGCAGGGAGGGGCGGGCGCACTGGCAGTCTACAAGTACAGAGCAGGAGGGAGAGGACGAGAGAAAGAGAGAGAGGAGTGCGGTGTGCGAATAGCAGAAAAGATGAGTGACAGTCGAAAACGAAGCAGCATGTAAAATTACGGTATTCTGGAAACTATAAGGTTTAGTATAATTATATTGAATAATTTAAGTGATATATGTGCACACATACTAATCATAAGTCAAAACAGCTAAAGCTAAATTTGGCTGAATTATAAAAAGGCAGAAGTGGTAAAATGAAGAGCTGTTTGGGAGCCGAAAGAGCCGGCTCTTCTTGGTGAGCTGAGCCAAATGATCTGGCTCACCAAAAAGAGCCGGAATTCCCATCACTACAGAGAGCCAGCTCCATCCAACATGGCAGTGGTAGGACGAGTCCACTATCCGGGAAATGGGGGTCCACACGTTTCCCCACCTGTGTCCTACATAACCACCAAGAGACCATTTCAACACGGAAAATGGTGAGAAAGTTTATACTTGTAGTATTTCAAAATATAGCTATATTCTAAGATTCAAGTTAGATAATTATGTTTAATAAAATTATAATTCTCAGCACACTCCCCCCATGGAGATGGTTTGGTCCTGTCCGCCCCTGGCTTTTATATGGCAGGAATGTTGTGCAGAGTGCAGAATGGGAGGAGATAAGAAATAAGGTGCAAGTTGTGGAAGATAATGGCATACAATGGTGCCTGTGAAAGGAGTTATTTCTTTTTAGAATATTTTATTTTCAAATTTTTTAGTTAACCAAATATACAAAACACAAACTCACATAAACATGGCTCCAAATTCCCTCCCAATCCCACATACATACAAACTGAAAAAGAACCATACTTAAAAGGAGTATAGGCTTCAATTGAATTAAAAATGATATAGAAAAAAAACAAATGAAATACACAAATAAAGAAAGCATAAATAACGAGATGCAGTGTTCTGACTCAGATGACTAATGATGTATCAAGTCTGACAATTTTGTTATATCAAATCCGATATAGGTGTTGGTAAGGAGTCCATATAGGTTAAATAGGGTTGCCAAATCTTCAGAAAGGTATTCATTTCTCAGGGTATATGTGATCTTTTCAAGTGGAATGCAGCTGTTCATTTCTAAAAGCCATCTAGATATGAGGAGGTGGGAATCAGACTTCCATGTAATTGCTATACATTTCCTGGCGATGCATAGAGCTATTTCTAAAAACTTTTTTTGAACATTTCTTAAAGGTATACTAATGACTGTGAAATTCCCTAATAAGCAAATTTGAGGATCCAATGGGAAGGTAAATCCTGTAAGTCTTGTCATAATGTCAGAGAAGTCCTGCCAAAAGATGTTAAGCTTTGTACATGACCAGGTGCAATAATGCAAAAACGAGCCCTCCTCTATACCACATCTCAAACACATATTTGATATCTCAGGTCCATATAAACACTCCCTGGGACATGAAATGATTTGCCCCCCCTGAACTGAAATGCTTCTGGGACGATACACACTTTCATCGCAATAAACTATAAATAGCCTATAAATAAAGTGAAGCACAATTAAGACTGCTCCAGTTACTACACATATAGCCTCAGGGGGTAACACTGCCAAGTCTGACATGTTCCTCAAAGTGTACATTTCAGTGTGTTTCTCCACAATCATTGTCAGTTGAGACCTGAGACCACAAAAGTAAACACCCCTATTATTTCTGATGTATGGCACAATGTAAAGTAGCCTTTTTCACATTTTAATCTTCACAATAAATAGCACATACAGACACATACAGAGGCTACTATGAGTATAGCCTTGAACAAGGGCAGCATATATATGATGGCTCATACATATTTTAGGCTACTAATGTGCCAAAGGGTGTTTGTAATACTCATGCAACATGCTCAGTCAGGCTTATGAATGGGTGTTGTTTGCAGGATGGCTGATGTCTTTGAGAGGTGATACAAAGAAAAGACTTTCCCTTGTGATAAATACACTCCTGAAGTGATTCTGCTATAGTCCATATTTGTGCAGCTTTTTATAAACATTTTAGACTTTTTTTTTTTTTTTAGATCAATTATTGCACAGTCCTACATATAAACTCGTCTCATATCTTTAGTGTTTCACCTAATGGTAGAGGTTCCTGAGTGTGTTTGTAGGCTACATGTCTGCATCTCTTCATGCTGTAACAGTCCTATATATTCTTTACTTTGACTCTGTTTGTTTGTGTGTAAACATGAACATATGTGTACGATCATGTGAGTTTCTTGTGTGTGTGATGCATGCGTGCAAGAATGTGTCAGAAAATGAGGTCATTTCTCTCCTCTTTCCAGGTCAGTATGAGGATAGAGAAAAGAGATGACAGCCTCAAATGTCACTAATAACACCTGTTGTGAATAACACTGCACATTAACCTAATTCAGCTTATGGTTATTCCTTCATTTCTTTACAGTCAGGATGAATGTGGAAGCCAGACTACAATATATTGCTGTTAAAAAACAAAATATGCATTTTAGTTGTAATTCTCTGTATATTTGCATTATGTTATTCTTAGTATGCTTATATCAAAAGCATTGGCTTTACATTTTAGAGTGAAAAAGATGTCTTTAATAATACATCATGTTGTAAACAAAGCTGATAGTGAGGTTATGGTTTTTCAGTAAAGGGCAGAAGTGTGGACATATAGATAAACTAATATTTGCCTACTCTCTTCTTGGTAAATCCATCTATGCTTTGAAATCTCTCTGAAAAATTGAACCTAAACTCAACCTGTCCCATACATGCTCTTCACAGTTACTTCCACCACGCTCAACCTAATTCCCTGCTCTTTAACAGAAGTCTCGTCAGACTTGAAAAACCCGACAGACAGGCCAGAGAAACACCTCGAGAAACTCCACCTAACCTTGGCTTAGCAAACTTTAGAAGTGTTAGAGATGACTCATTATCCTGAGTGAAAAGAACACATGCAGAAACGTGCAACAATTGGTATTTTGGAGCACTGAATGAGCAAAGGAAGGGTGGGAGAAAGAAAATGTTACAGAGAGTGGGAAACAAGAGTGTGGGAAGGTGAAGCGTGCTTTCAGTGTATAGTGCGTAAAAACCCATATTTCCCAAACACCGTCACAGCAAATATGCAATTACATCAGCAAGGAAGTACGTTGTTCACCCACTGACATATTGAGAAGGAGACAGATACTCTATTCACAGAAATCCAATGATACTGACAGCTAGTACTGCTTGGTATGCACTTACTTACACAATGACAAGATAGCTGCATTGTTCCTTGTTTAAGACACCGAACTGACATTTCCGAGCAATGTCAACAAGAATGTGTGAGGTGTGAGCATGAGGAAGTCTTTTCAGTGCATGTGAATAAACAGTATGTTTACATGTGCCTGTACGTGTTTGTAATGTATGTGAATTAGGGCTGTCAATCAATTCAAATATTCAATCGTGATTAATTGCGTGATTGTCTATGATTAATCGCGATTCATTATACATATTTTTCATCTGCTCAAAATGTACCTTAAAGGGAGATCTGTCAAATATTTAAAACTCGTGGACAAATATGCTTGCTTTATGCAAATGTATGTATATATTTATTATTAGAAATCAATTAACAACACAAAACAATGACAAATATTGTCAAAAAACCCTCACAGGTACTGCATTTAAATAGTACCTTTTAAATAGATAATTCGACACGACACCTTCTCACACAAAAATATATCTTATACTGTATATACTGTATATGTTCTTAATATATATGTTCTTAATATGCCTGTATATATTCTTAATATGCCCTTGTACAAAGTATTTCTTCTTTATAATTGTAATGTAAATGTAATATAACTTATTATTTTAATGGAGCTTCCCAGCAAAAAGTATTTCATACGTTTGTACCTGTACAACCGGCGTGACAATAAACATCTTGAATCTTGAATCTTGAATTTAGCATAAAAATATGCTCAGATCATACCATGGCAAACTGAAGCTCAACAACAGCTGTCAGTGTTGACAGTCTTGACTATAACATGTGGCCATGTGCTTCACATATATTGAGGTCAGAGGTCAAGAGACCCCTTTGAAAATGGCCGTGACAGTTTTTCCTCGCCAAAATTTAGCATAAGTTTGGAGCGTTATTTAACCACATTCACAACAAGCTAGTATAACACGGTTGATACCGATGGATTCCTTATAGGTTTTTCTAGTTTCGCACGTTATTATCATGTTAACTTTGACAGCCTTAATGTGAATGTATGGAATACTCTGCATTGTCTAACTGTTAATGTGTTTCAGGGGGGTTATGCAGACACACCTTCTGGGGCTTTACCCTTGTGAAACATTAATTTGACCCACTTTCCGCAACAAAAGGAAACACAGAGGTTACGAGAGAAGGAGGAAAGAGGACAACATGAATATTATATTTTGAATTCTGGAGGAAGACATCCCCTGCAGGCCTCTGCATGAATATTTCATAAAGTTGGCCTTTTCACATCTCTTCATCGTTTTTCTACAATGTGGATTTTTGTGGAAATATCACGACGGGGTCACCTTAACAGAGATACGTTCAAACAGGCAAGTATCGTGGCGTGCCTAGGGTGGCGTTTTGCTTTGTGATTCGGAATCAGGTTTGCATGCATACACACATACACACTGTGTCACAAAAGAAAAGTCAGAACAGGTTGGGAATGATTGCCAGAGTTATAGACTTGCACCATCTGTACATCCTGACCACAAGATGGCAGCATTACCCTAGATATTATATCACTGATGCTGCTGGACAGTGCACTCAGCACTCATGGTTACTATAGCAAATTATATTTGCCCAATATGTATCTCAAAAAAAATATATGGACTTCCTTTATTGCACTTTTATTCAGAGACTTTAAAACTTGTTTGGATGACATTAGTATGTGTGGACTTCACTGGAGAGAAAAATGATCAAGGTTGGAAGGGAACTTGTTCAAAAAGGTCAAAACCCTCAAGTATTCCTCCATCCATTCAGCATCATGACCCGAGGGTTTTTTCATGACTTGAACCAGAAGCTGATCAGAGGTTCTAGTTATAAAAAAGAGGGACTTTAGCACTTTTCAGTATGCTGCCTTAATGACTGTGGGTAATGTTTATCAATGAGGAAAACAGCAATAATACTCAGTGTTAAAAGAAGATATAATAAACTGTACAAAGAATGGACAAGTCATGGTGTGTCACACTTTGTTTTAATAATGGATAAGCCTCAATTTAGTTTGATTGTTTCACTTACTGTCACAAATAAGTAACTCTCTTCCAAAGTAATGAGCATCAAAAAAGTGTCCCTCTCTTGATATCATTTGAAGTGAAAGATACTGTATTAGTGGCATTATGAATGGGATTTAAGTCAAAGCAACACAGAAAACCAGCAAAGAAAACCCTCCCAAAACTGTTTGCTAATACATAAAATATTATTTGTAATGTGCAATATTGTTGACACCAATTAAGACAATTAAAAGCACAGGAAGAATAATTCAATTAAAAATAAATGCATTAACAGAACATTTCTGTTCAATTTTTATATTTTATTATTAGTAGTTGTACTGTTAAGTTATCGCGACTGACTGTGGGAGGAAACTGGAGCACCCGGGGAAAATCCACACTGGTATGGGGAGAATATTATTATTGTTACTGGTAGCTTAGCGCAACTGGCAACTTATCCAGGTTACACCCTGGGTCACTTATGTTCCATATAAATGTCATCAAAATATGATCCAAAATGGGATAAGACTCTTGAGTGGGAAACTACAGTATGTGTGCAGGTGTGTTCTCAACTAAAGTCTCATAGTCGGTTCAGGTTTAATGTGTTGTTGTATATAATTTTGGAAAAAGTTACTCTAATGAATGTTGTGTTTCTTAGGTTAAGACCTGAGTGCACTTTGGGATGAAAAAATTATCAGTTTATATAATATAATGCATTCTAATAGATGTAACAATCCCACAGTATACATACAAAATATGATTTCCTTTAACGTAAAGGGGATTGCCACACATTTGACTCATGTATGTTTTAAAATGAGGTTTTTGACAGAAAGGTCAATACCCTATTGTGAGCTATTTGTGTCATTTAAAGTTAAATGTTGTTTCATCCCTGTGACAAGGTTACAAATTTGGCAACACAATACCCTCCCTGTGCTATTGCTACACCGTCATGCAACTAGGAGAGTGATGAGTGTGATATGGTGACGAGTTACTGCCCAATCTGTTGGGGCAATTACCAAAGTGTGTTTTCCATCCTAACAATGGAGGTTGCGGTGTTGCAGTGTCATGGTTTGGGAGGGAAACAATGCAGCTCATGCAGCTATATGCAAATCAGTAGACGTGCACATAGTCAGCGCTTCCTTTAAAACTGCAGTGTGCTGTGGTAAACTCTTGACAATGATCAGCTGCAAGCCTGTAGGAATATAAGGACATCTCATGTGTCTGTTTTCCCAGTGTGTAAAAAAATACCTGATCATTTTGAGATTTGATCCATCAGCTGACTGTAAAGTAGGCTAACTATCTACTGTATCAAGAATGACAAAAACAGATAGAAGGGGTAAGAATACTTATTTTATGTTGCGTCAACACACATGCTTAAGCCATGGTTAAGAAAAATATATTAAAATCTCTGGTACTAAACCTTCCAGGCTTAGTGGGCAGTAACAGATACTGCATTGGATCTAATCTAATCTAATCTAATCTAATCTAATCTAATCTAATCCAATGTAATCTGGCCTATAGTGGAGTGGTGTATGTTGTTTTAGTGCTGTTGTAAAACATGGAAGAAGGAAAGGTTTTTCATATTTGAGCAATTTGTATGAAAAATTAAATTTGATCATCATCATACATATCCTATCTGGAGAGGAATTGATTTCTCTGTTACACTATAAATCACTAACACTGAACACATTTCATCTTCTCTATAGACCTTTTTAAACTTGGCAACCTAAACATTCTAAATGGGCCCCTTTGTATTTCCTGTTGCAATGTAAAACGTGAGATTTTCATGTCTTTTGTATTATAAAGCGGTTTAAGTGCTATGGCTGACTGACAGGAACAGGGGGAAAACCTGTCCTGCAAGATCATAAAGAGGAACACACAGAAATGAAATATGACATTAAGCTCTGCTGTGTAATGGTGTTGATGCAGCTGTTGATGTCTTACTTAAAGGTCCATATTATAAAAAAGTGAGATTTTCATGTTTTTTGTATTATAAAGCAGACTTAAGTCCTATATAAATACTATGAAAGTATCGAAACGCTCAATCCACAGAGAAATACACTCAACCGGTATTCAGAAACTGTGACTTTGAAACAAGCTGTCAGTATTTCTGGAAATTTGTGATGTCACAAATATACAATATATATAGACCATCACAGTTTTAAATGTAAAAATCCAAAATGTGTCCCAGTTTATTTCCAGTTCCAGTGTATGTGAATGACATCAGCTGACAGGAAGTAAACATGAACCCAAGCTGTTGCCTAGCTACGGAATTCTGTTGATTTTTTTTTTGATGTGGTAAAACGGAGCGTTTCAGACAGGATGAGGAAAATAAAGGTTCTTTTAAACATTACAGAATGTAAACATGTTCTAGTAGAAACCCAAAACACAAGTATGAACATGAAAATTAGCACAATATGGGATCTTTAACTGAAGTTTATCTTAACAGAACACACACACACCACCCTCCTAAAAACAGCTACTGTTGTTCACACTGTGCCACTAACTTGTGAAATAACCACCACCATTTGGTAGGCTACCATTACATGACCCTGACCAGACACATAAACACATACAGGGTAAACAGTCTAATGTTTACAATGTACATTTACTTGTAACATGGAGGTAAAACAAGCTATTATTAGTTATATTTGAGTTATTTTGGACTGTAAACATCTCTGTGTGTCAGACTTTTTTTCTTTT
The DNA here is from genome assembly GCA_916701665.1 of Sebastiscus tertius. Lineage (NCBI taxonomy): Eukaryota > Metazoa > Chordata > Actinopteri > Perciformes > Sebastidae > Sebastiscus > Sebastiscus tertius. The sequence goes on from CAKAOH010038986.1 coordinate 64,796, forward strand.
ATAACATTCTCATAGAGAAGAGAAGTGCTGTTATTAATACCATCAGAATACTACTCCCATCTCGCCACCTAGGTGTCACACTTTCCTGTCTCCTAGGGTGAGAATGTGCTGGCATGTAGCCTATTATGCAATTGTTTTCCCAACCAGGCTAACCTGCCACCCAACGCTGTTGTTATTTCACTGCTATGTAGAACAATTTACACCTGCTTGAATACTTGATGGACGAGAAAAAGCAGCCAGAAATACTTGATAAATATTACATCTGGTCCAGGATCTGATGAGCCACCATGTGGTCTTCACAAAATCACGTTAAAGCTATTACTGTACAACCTGTAATGAGTCCAAAGAGGATGACATTACATGTTTGAAATATTGAGGGATGAGTGTCAGTTTAATCCCATTTGCTTTCACAGCCTCCATTGTTGTAATTACTTATTCATCCCATCACAGGTGACAAGCACTAGCATCAACACCAGTGCAATAACAATCTAAGCTCCGTACTAATGCCCCACTCAGTGCGCTTCACTGTGAGGACAGTGCACGTCCCCGTGACCTCACACCCAGGTGTGCCTTCCTCCTCGGCTCCAAGGCAAATTTGGCACTGTGCGATCAAAACAAGATATTTTCTGAGACAAACAACGAAGAGCATCCTTGTATCAGGCCTCTCCTCCCCTACCTACTGACCTACTGTATATCAGACTCTGTCATTTTTGAGAGGACGCTCCAGTCAACACATGTTATGGTGAGACGGGTCCACTGAAGGCATGTCCAGGTATTGTGTCTTTTTTTTTTTTAAGTTGCTTTTGAGTTGGTATGTTGTGGTGTATGATTGTCAAGGTGGCCTATAGTCTTGATTTAGAAATGCTTCGCTAGATATAGAGATCAGTTTTACCTCCTGGATATCAAGCTCTGTTGTTTGTGTTTTGGAAGACAAGGAGAGGGAAATCATGCTAGACTTTGACAGATTGGACTAGAAATCTGGGGAGAAAACTTTGATTTCTATCAGATTTCAGGTCCGAATTGAGAGCTGAGCAGAATGAAGAGAAAAGTGCTTCAGATACTTTGGTATTAGGATGTGCATTTCATTTCAATGTGAATGATCAGACAAGTAGAAACAACAAATTCTGGGGCATTAGCTTCAAAAAGGGAGCATTGTCTTTTTTCAGTACAGCAACATTGGCTACCAATATGCACACATTACTAGCATTTTAGACTGTTATACTGAGTTTGATTGGTTCTGTTTTTATTCTGCTTTTCGTCAGCAAGAGGAAAGGATGGTTTCAGGCACACAGAAGAGCAGAAGCTGCATGCTGCTGCTTCTCTCGCTCAGTCCGTCAATCTTTCCCCCTCTGTCCATCTCTATCCTCCACGCACTCACCGTCTCTGTCTGGTCTGTTCTTTCATTATCTGTCCCGACAACATCAACCCTTCCTGTTGGTAACAGCAACATATCAACCTTTTCTTCTTTTACCATTCCTGCAATCCTAAAGTCATCCTCCTCCTCCACTATCGACCCAACTTCTTCGCCAGAAGCATCAACTACAACTCCCTCAAAATCAACGTCAGCTACATCTACACTCTTGGACCAAACATCCCCCAGAGACCTCCTCATATCCTCACCCTCACTCTACTTGCTACCTCAACCCTGCAAACATCTGACATCATCCCTCAAATCTATAGGACCACCTCTGCACAAAAACGTACCATGTCATTTGTCCAAAATGACTTGTGTGTCTTCTGAAAAACGTCCCACTGCTAAACTGTTTCCTCCCTCCAACTCAACTTCACTTCCAAAACGTTTGCCATGTACCCCTCTGCCTCAAACTGCTTCAACCAAGCTTCCTCCTCCCGTCTCAACATCATCATCATCTTCTTCCACAGCGTTGCTGCCTTTAAACTCTAAAACATCACCCCCTCCTCTTATCAAAACTTCATCCATCCCTCTCTCCAAAACCTCGTCGTCTCCTCCAGAAGCGGCAGCCTCTCGTCCGCCTGGACCACTTCCACTTCCGCCTCTCCCTCACACCGCAGCTCCACTGTTTGAGCACCAGCCCTTCATTGTTAGTTGGAACATCCCTGATCTGGTGTGTAACAGGTACAACATCTCACTGGACACCTCGCCCTTTAGAGGAGTGGCCACACCTGCTAAGGTAAGGAGGGGACACATATTTGAATGTTAGACGTGAGTTATTTCAGTTACATTCAAATCCATGGTTGCAAAACACATGCTGCTGCACAGAGCTATTGTGGAGGAACATTTCTAGTCATTTGTTTTCTAAAAATTTGGCTGGCTTTTTGAGGAAATTGCTACATGTTTTACTTGCACGCAAACAAAATTCTGTGTCTTGTTTCTAGATGATGCCAACACAGTAAGATGCATGAATATAATGAAATAATATCCATGTAAGAAAGAGGCCTCTTTCACTGGAGGTCATAAAGCTTTTCTTCTTCTTCTTGAAAATGTCATCTTACAAGTTGATTCACCTCATCATGTTTCTGCTGCAGGTCCCAGGCCAGTTCCTGTCTCTGTTCTACATAGACCGACTGGGTCTTTACCCGCATGTAGACCTCGCTAGAAGGAAACTCGTCAATGGTGGCATCCCTCAGAGAGGTAACCTGAAAGCCAGCGTGATCAAGGCCAGAGAAGATATTAACTACTACATCCCATCCAAGTGAGCCCACTGTACCTACCCTTTAATGTTTGACACATTTGTTGCTGACTTTTAAAGGTCCCATATTATGCTCATTTTCAGGTTCTTACTTGTATTTTGTGTTTCTACTAGAACATGTTTACATGCTTTAATGTTAAAAAAAAACCTTTATTTTTCTCATACTGTTGGCCTGAATATGCCTGTATTTACCCTCTGTCTGAAATGCTCTGTTTTAGCGCATTTTGACGGAATTGTGACGAACTTGCAACAGAATTGTGTTGCTAGGCAACAGCTTGGGTCCATGTGTACTTCCTGTCAGCTGATGACATTCACATACACTGCAACCAGGAATAAACTTGGACACATTTAGAATGTTTACATTTAAATCTGTGTAAAGGGTCTAAATATTGAATATTTGTGACATCACAAATGGACAGAAATCCTGACAGCTTGTTTCCAATGCAGAGTTTCTGAATACGGGCTGTGTGTATTTCCCCCTGGATTGAGCGTTTCGATACTTTCAAAGTATTAATATCGGACCTTAGCCTGCTTTATAATACAAAAAACATGAAAATCTCACTTTTTTATAATAAGGGACCTTTAACCTTTAATTTCTTCATCCTTCCGTCTTCCCTGCAGGACAAGCCGAGGCTTAGCCGTGATAGACTGGGAGGAATGGCGCCCCCTGTGGGACAGAAACTGGGACACTAAGAGAATCTACCAGTTTTTATCTGTGGCACACACAGTGCAGTCAAACCGCTCCCTCACAGTGCAGCAGGCCACAGAGAGAGCCAAACAACAGTTCCAGGTCAGAAGATTAATAAAACACATGATACAGTGTGAACAGCTATTAGATACTGATTATTCTCTTCCTTCCTTCCATTTCAGGTAGCAGCTAAGAGTTTCATGTCAGGGATGTTGGCGTTGGGCAGAGCCATGAGACCCAACTATCTCTGGGGCTTCTACCTGTTTCCTAACTGCTATAATTATGGCTGGGAGCAGCCAGACTACACCGGCCGTTGTTCCGAGGAGGTGAGGAGTCAGAACAATGAGCTCTTCTGGCTGTGGGAGTCCAGCACTGCCCTCTACCCCTCCGTCTACCTGCAGGTTGGTTGCTTCTCAACCATTTTCCAAAAGGGACCCCTTTTCTATCATTGAGTAAACTGACGAGCCCTGACTAAATGACATATTTTAGAGATATTTCATATTATATTCAATGCATAACAATAACAGTACACACGACGATAAACTGTACAATTAACCCAAATAGTAAACGCAATAACTGCAGAAAGTTTGTGTAAAACAAGCGATTTGGATGACTTTTGAGCAGATTATTTGAATATTGCATCAGAGATGAGTTATCCTGTTGTTTTTAAGGACTTTAATTACAATTCTCTGTATTGTGTATTATTATTTTTTAAAGTAATCATTTATCGGGAGTAACAACAGTTGTACAGAAACAAATAGAGCACAAATGAGTTGTATGGTTGTCCCTCCATATTTTGATATTTTTCCCCAAAAGCCCCCTCCGACCAAACCCTCACCCATTGCCAATACAAAAAGGATAAAGAACAAAAAAACAAAGTTAAATTAAATTAAAAATAATAAAAAAAATAAAGTACACATTGACAGTAATGATAATTATAGGATAATTCCCAAATTACAGATAAAATAGGCTAATAAACTTTACCATGTACAAATGGACAATTTAACTGTTAGTGGTCATTTCTGTAAATAAATAAATCAAATAAATCAAACTTTATCATGTCGATACAATCAATACAATTTAGCTGATGGAAAGAAATGCATTTCATATACACGATACGCCTGTGGTTGCAGTTTCTGTTAAAACAAGACACAAGCCAAGGTCACAACTTGTCTTTCAAGTAAATTTAATAAGAAAAGCATCTGCAGATGGACTCACGAGCACAGCCATCTGAGTGGGCTGTGGCAAGTGAGCCCCGAACAGTCAGGCCTTTATACATACTAATACAAAATAAATATAATAAAATAAATATATCTTATACTGTATATACTGTGTATGTTCTTAATGTATATGTTCTTAATATGCCCTTGTACAAAGTATTTCCTTTTATAATTGTAATATAACTTAAAGTATTTGTAATTGTAATTGTAATATAACATAATTGTAATTGTAATATAACTAATTGTAATTGTAATATAACTTAAAGTATTTCCTTTTATAATTGTAATATAACTTATTATTTTAATGGAGCTTCCCAGCAAAAAGCATTTCACATGATTGTACCTGTATAACCGGCGTGACACTAAACATCTTGAATCTTGAATCTTGAGAAAAACACAGATAAGTGCAGAGTCATGAAAAAATAGTAAAGTGAATCCTTGAGTCAGCACAGAACAGACAACAGAGCATCACAAGACATAACAAGTATTTCAGCCCTCTGTTGTTTATAGTCACAGAAGACAAAACTGTCGGATCACTGTTTTAATGCTTATGGTGACAAGGTCTGCTAGATGTGAGGCCCTGAGATTCTCTTAAAGGTACAGGGTTATCTTTGGCCTACTCAGATAGGAAAATTTCCATTCGTGTCCAAATAAAATTAAAACATATGCTACTTTTTTTATTTTTTAAAGTCTTAACAATCATTCATACTTAATAGGCTTTTCTTTTTCTTTTATTTCTCTTTTTTTTTTTTTTTTACACTTCAGTGTCCAGTGACGCTGCATGGGCCATTGTTCTAGCAGCTCTTTGGCTATTTTAACTGCACACTTTTCTAATTTTTAAGTTCATGTCTTAAATAATAATCTAAACTTTTCGTTTTCTTCACAAAAGTGAATGAAATGCTGAGATATAGGCGGTAAAGTTGTCTTACACCCCTTAAATCAAGACAGCCTCCCAACGCCCCCGTGAAGCTTTGGCGACCCCTAGTGGGAGTAAGACCCCCCAGGTTGTGAACCAGTGGCTTAGATAGCAGGCCAATATTTCCTTGTTATACATCCCTAATATTACTTCCCAAAATTTAAATTCCTCAGACGTATTTTTTCCTGCATGTTGACACTTGACACTGTCGCTGTGTCAGGTCTCTCTGGCAGACAATCCCAGAGCCGCCCTGATGGTGAGGAACCGTGTCCAGGAAGCTCTGAGAGTCTCTGCTCTGCCCAGACGGAGTGGAACTGCACCCGTGTTTGCTTACATGAGACCTGTTTTTGTCGACCAGAACAGACGCTTCCTCAGCCAGGTAAATTTGAGTCATTTAAATGCTGATTTGCAGCATGAGATATCATTGGGACACATTTATTAAAGGTGCAGTGTGCGGGATTTGACGATTCTTATTTTCAGGTGATTTATACACTAAAGAAAACATAATATTATATTCCATTTCTGCCAATAAATCCTCCTAAATGCTACACACTGTTCCTTTAATGATGACCAATCTCTAAAAATAAACCAGTAATTAAACCCACTATTCAAACATTACATTTATGAAACGACTCATTAGTGAGCTGACCACACACTTGACTAGATTAGATACATCTTAGGTTACTTCTTCATCCCGGCAGTGAGGTGTTTCCTGTACTGAGGTCCAGTTTGAAGAGGAGTTTGGTTTCTTGGTGTAACAACACCCTGCTCAGGTGGTAACCCTCACCTGTAATCCTTATCCTCTCTTCTCACCTCGTATGAGGAGTGTATTTTAGGGAAAGAAGAAACAGTGTAAAAGTCTGTGCTCCATGCATGCATACGTTGTTTTCTGTGTATCTATACAAAGGCAATAATAGAACGTGTGTGTCCAGGGAGACTTGGTCAGCACCATTGGGGAGAGTGCAGCGGTGGGAGCGTCTGGCGCTGTGCTGTGGGGGGCCAGCGCTGACTACGATGACCAGGTAACATCACCCCACAGACCTCCACTGGACAGTGTACTGACGGCACATATAGTCAGACCAGAGACAATGTGTTCAGTTAGATGATATAGGAGCTGTGTCTGTCTGTGACAATACCTGAGTGGCTCAGGTACTGATGGATTGTGTTGGTTGGTAGTGTAACAGTATTAGTTAATCCACGGCAGGGAGGCCAGGATTATAGCTTGATGATAGTGAAGATACCTAACCATGTAAAGTCAAGTTAATTAATAGTCTTACAGCTATTGTGCATTATTCAGTGCTTTAGGTTGTTATTTTCATGATGCAATATTGTAATTATTTGAGCATCCATGTTTGTTTTTATACTTTCTGCACAGGATAAAGTAATGAGATATAACAGCTATATATACTAGCTATAATAGCTAATTGTCTCCTGGCCTCAGCTTCATATTGAACGGATAAATATGAGAGTGGTATTGATCTTCTCATCTGGCAAGAAAGCCTTCAAGGGATAGCCAAACTATCCCTTTAATGATAAGTGGGCATATCAACTTATTTCAGGGTTTGCATAGTTAATGAATGTAAGACACACACTTTAATAGGCTACCCTATCAAAACGTAAGCACAACTACAAGCCAAGTAGGCCTTTCTGTAGGCCTATAAGGCAAGAATACTTAATTATACTTTTCTTAAGTATATCTCAATCAAAAGATTAAGTACAAATAGGCCTATAAGCCAAGTATACTTAGACTTTTCTGTACACTTGTCAGTATGAGTCAAGTATACTTAGACTTTTCTGTACACTTGTCAGTATAAGCCAAGTATACTTAGACTTTTCTGTACACTTGTCAGTATAAGCCAAGTATACTTAGACTTTTCTGTATACATGTCAGTATAAACCAAGTATACTTAGACTTTTCTTTTTTAAGTTATTTTTTTGGGGGCATTTTTAAGCATTTTATTGACAGTGGATAGAGTCTTGGAAAGGGGGGAGAGAGAGAGTGTGGATGCAGAAAGGGCCACAGGCCGGATTTGAACCCGGGCCACCGCGGTCAGGACTGAAGCCTGTTATATGGGCGCCCGCTTTACCAACTGAGCTAACCAGGTAACCCACTTAGACTTTTCTGTATACTAGTTAGTATAAGCAAAGTATACTTAGACTTTTCTGTATACTTGTCAGTATGAGCGAAGTATACTTAGACTTTTCTGTATACTTGTCAGTATGATCCAAGTATACTTGGACTTTTCTGTATACTAGTCAGTATAAGCCAAGTATACTTAGACTTTTCTGTACACTTGTCAGTATGATCCAAGTATACTTATGTTTAAGTATATCTCTGATAAGTACATGAAAAGTAAACTGAAAGTATACTCTCTTATTTTAAGTTTAAAAGAAGTATACTAATAGCACACTTGAATAGACTTCATTTCGGTAAGGGAAATACTTTTTTCTTCTTGCCCTTCCTGTTCCTCCTTCCACTCTCTTTCCTTTGCTCCCCAGACGTCTTGTGTGGCCCTCTCATCCTACCTCTCCACCACCCTCAACCCGTACATCACTAATGTCACCGTGGCCGCCCAGCTCTGCAGCAACTTCCTGTGTCGAGGGAACGGCCGCTGTGTCCGGAAAAACTACAACTCCAATCACTACCTCCATCTAAACCCAGAGAGTTTCAGGATCCTGCACGTTCAGAAGCGCTACCTTGTCCTTGGGAGACCTACCCTCACAGACCTGAAGGCTTTGAGCAGGAGGTTCACCTGTCAGTGCTACACAGGACTGAGCTGCTCTCCCAGGACATACAGAGAGCTGGCCAAGGCCCTGCTATTTAGTGTGAAGAAACAAGGGCTGTACCAGAAGTTTCACACTCTGAATAAAGCCATGTTGGATGATATACAACAAGGAAGTATTACTAAGGACAGTATTAAAAAGAACATAAAAATTTAGCTTGTAATCAAAATGTTTTGTCACATTTCATAGAGTTTTTTTTCCTTAACTTAAACCGAAACTGTACATCCAGACCTGAGAACTATACCACCTCATCTATAGGCTATAATGCATGTATACAATGACCACTGACAGAATGTAACATGCTCCATATAGAGTTGTCAAAGAACAGGGGTTTGCCTCAAATCAAACCAACTTACAAACACGGTGCTGTTTAGTTGTGACATTATTATCCTCACTGTGTATTTGTATATGATTTGACTGTATATGTAAATAAATGAAAAGAGACAGGGAGGCAAGGGTGTTGTTGGTTCAGTGTTGGGTTCTTGCCTGTCACAACACAGAGAACAAAGGGTGACTGGGTATTGCGTGAATGAAGAGTCCTGGTGGAAATTCAGTGTCAATATATGATTAACCAAATTAATTGATTGGGCTTCATTCATATTCATGACACATTTTTTTTATTTCATTAATTTATTATTATTTTTCTATTTTATTACATTCTTCTTCTACTTCTTCTTCTTCCTCTTGTTCTTCTTGTCTTCTTGATGTTTTTGTTTTGAATTATGTAATTTGTTTTGTTATAGATACATGGATAGATAGATAGATAGATAGATAGATAGATAGATGTACTTTATTGATCCCAAGTTAGGAAATTCTTGTGTTAAAGCAGCAGGTTAACCAAGCATTGTACAGGAACAGTAAATATACATATCAACACTAGAGATAATATCTATTGTATACACAATATAAAAAACACATTATAATACACTATGAATATACCAAACTACTACAACTAGCTCAGAAAATATAAAATATGAACGTAGAATAACAATAACATACTATATAGCAAAATGCGCAATTACATACTTTATGCATATCTTTAAAAACAATAAAATCAAAATGTGATTAACCAAATTAATTGTTTGGGCTACATTCTTACACAGATGTTTTCACTTATATCGCCTGATTAGAGCTCCTCACAGCACTGTGTGTTCATGTACAGACCGGCGACCCTCCGGTTCCCAAGTCAAGTCCCAATGGATTGAGCTACTGCTGCCCCACAGACGTAACACAATCTGAAAGAATATTGTGCAGAACATTGGTCTCTTTCACAGCTATACTCAGATTTTTCTGAAATATATTTTTTTGTTCAATATGTTACGAAGGAAATTAGGAAAAAAAGACTTCTTGTAGGCAATGAAATATCAGCAGCTGAGACTGATGAAGTGAAAAATGTGTCTCAAACATAGTAATTTTACTTCAGTTGCTGCAAATTTCCATTTTCTGAATCCGTCTGCCACAATTATATAGTTGATAGTCTGATTTGGTCTATGATCCTTTCTGCCCTATCTTACACTAACATGTTAGCAAGCAATTACCTACTTACATGTGAGATATATGTATGTTTAATTTGTGATGAGAATGCCGAGGCTGAACGCTGTTGTATACGCAGTTTTTTATTATTATTTTGCATGGGTTATTATTTTGCATGGGTTACTGAAGCTATACTTTAATGTGTGTAATACTGAAAACGGCCAGCAGGTGTCGCCATCTCACCACTAGGGGGCGCTGTCCGTCACGCTTCCTGTCGAGTTTCACAGAAGAAGAACAGCAAGAGAAAAGTAGCTAACACCCTCATTAAAAACATTTGTTTTAACTATATTCAAGGTGAGTTTGGTATTAAAAAAAGGCACACATTGTTCAAGGAGATTGTTACTGTTGTTAGCAAAGGCTAAGGGATATACTTTGAGTCATTTGTTTAGTAGAAAACTGTTGAATGTTAGGTTATTAGCATTAGCCTAGCAAGCTAACCTGTTGTTACTGCGATGTTACAAGCATGTTTATTTCAGTAGTATTGTTTAATATGGGATATATTCCTTTTTTTTTTCAAGAGAAATAACAGCAAGAGAAGAGTGTGTAACCCAGAGCAGGCTAAAAACCTTTGTTGTAACTAAACTGGGGAAAAAAAGTTCAGAAACTTGTGTTTGGTGGATTATTTCTCTGTTGTTACAATGCTAATGGTCATTGTATTTTACATGGTTTGAAAGCCTATTTATTTACCTTCATAATGATGTCCAACTTGTAAGGATCATGCATTTGTGGGATGAGCAGCACAGCTGGTTATGTGGGTAGCGCCCAAGAAAGATTTGCCAAAATGCTCCGCCAATGGTAAACAGTGTATTCTCCTGTTGGTACTGACTCTTGTTTGGAGTTGTTTGGTGGATTGGATGATTGAACTCTCTTTCAGTAATAAGGAACAAACAAGACATATTGGCTATTTTACACTTCATTCATTTAATACACCGTCAGGAGCCTCAGTAGTGGTGGAAGATTCATACGCAGCCACAACAGCCTGGCACCTCCTCCTCATGCTGGTCACCAACCTGGTCACACGTTGCTGTGGGATGGCGCTCCATTCCTCAACCAGGATTGGTTGCAGGTCAGCCAGTGTGGTTGTGTTGGTCACTCTAACACGTACAGCACGCCCAAGCTGATCCCACAAGTGTTGAATTGGGTTGAGGTCTGGACTCTTGGCAGGCCGTTCCATTCTCTCTACTCCCACATTGTGGAGGTAGTCTGTGATAACCCTGGCTCTGTGGGGGCGAGCGTTGTCATCTTGGAGGATGAAGTTAGGTCCCAGATTGTGGAGATATGGGATCGCCACTGGCTGCAGAATCTCATCTCGATATCTCACCGTGACACTGCCCCCACCAAAAGCTGTTCCATTGTCTGTGTGTCGACACCAGCGCAAACGGGCCTGACGGTGAAGGGCAGTCATTGCAGGCTTCCCGGTAGCCTTATGAGCTCTGAGATTGTCTGTGTGCATTCTGTTCCTGACCGTCTGATCAGAGATCTGTATGCCATAACGTCCTGCAAACCTTGCCTGCAAATCTCTAGAAGACAGCCTACGGTTCCTCAGTGCTGTAAGGGTGATGAACCGGTCTTCCTGGGGTGTTGTCTTCCTGGGACGGCCACTTCGCGGGCTGTCTTTTACATCACCGGTTTCACGGAACTTGGCCTTCAGTTTGGAGATGGTACCAGGGCTGACTCCAAATAATGCTGCAACTTGGTTTTGCGGAACATCACCTTCAACTTGCCCTATCACACGGGCCTTATCCAGATTAGATAAACGTGGCATGCCGATGCGTGGAGCAGACACCAAATTATCTTTTTAGTAGGGCGCAGCACCCAGCAGCCCTCATGCACACAAACAAAACAAGAGCTCAAAACAACACCAGCATGAGGAGGAGGTGCCAGGCTGTTGTAGCTGCGTATGGATCTTCCACCGCTACTGAGGCTCCTGACGGTGTATTAAATGAATAAAGTGTAAAATAGCCAATATGTCTTGTTTGTTCCTTGTTACTGATAGAGAGTTCAATCATCCAATCCACCAAACAACTCCAAACAAGAGTCAGTACCAACAGGAGAATACACTGTTTACCATTGGCGGAGCATTTTGGCAAATGTTTCTTGGGCGCTACCCACATAATCAGCTGTGCTGCTCATCCCACAAATGCACGATCCTTACAAGTTGGACATCATTGCGAAGGTAAATAAACAGTCTTTTCAACCATGTAAAATACAATGCTAATTAACATTGTAACAACAGAGAAATAATCCACCAAACACAACTGGTTTCCGAACTTTTTTTTCCCCAGTTTATATTCAAGTTGTCTGTTGCAGTTATGTGGTGCACCTCGTCATCATTTACTGACAGAAGGGGCAGCATCACACATCCAGCAGACGTGGAGCAACATTAGCATTCGTTTGGGGACGTGTTTCGAATGTAAGTAGTAATATTCAATCTTCTTTTCACTCTGTTTTGGTCTCTAATTCCTGAGAGAAATAACTGGCTTTTATAGCTTGCCAGACAGATGACCAGCTAATAGCTAACTTTGCTTTTGTCTTTGGTATTTAGCAGTGTTTATTGGAGCGTTTCTTCCTGAAAAAAGCTGGCAGTTGTTACTGGAAACAGTGTTGATGAGAGCTGGGGTGTATAAATGTACAGTAAATGTGCTGTAATGCCCAAACAAATGGCTTAAAATAGCTACAAAGCAGCAGAGTAGTAATACTAATAGTGTCCACTTTCACATTACACATATTAACCATTTGATTCAATGTTAATATAAAAACTATTGAGTAATGGAACCTTACAGGTTTATGGACTGGTTAACCTACATGACAGCGTGATTAATTTTTCAGCTGTTGTATAAGTGAAGGTGCGGCTAATGGTGATGCTGCATGTCACTTCTTGTTTTCATCTACATGAAAGCATGTTTTCAGCTTGTACACAGCAGTCGTATACCGTACTTCTGATTGAGAGTGCTAATGAGTCTTTACGGAGGAGCTAGTGTATAATATTCCCATTGTGGTGTTGTCAGCAGATACTGTAGGTCATTGGTGTATTGATGGTGTCCTCTGGGTGGTAAAGCGTGAGAGGATTTATGTGCTGTGCTTGTGTCAAAATGATCTCCAAGGTGTTTTTTAAAGAGAGAAGACAGGTTGATGCTGTACGTTCTTGGTTTATGCAGCCTGGTTTTAACCACTTACGGCTACTTGTGATGCTACAGTGAACATCAGAAAATTTGCCTACAAGTTCAGGATACAGGCAGACATCATTTCAAGTGTTGGCTTGTTGTTGAACCGTCTTTGTTCCGCCCTGTATTGTTTAATATGTTTCATTTATTACAACATGTCAACAAGGAAGCAGTACGGACGGATAACACAAATAGCTTTTGTGTGTACCAGGAACTGTTCTAGTTTTGAAAGCTAACTTACAGGCATGAAGCCAACATTAACCTGTCATGTTGTTTGTGTTTTTGCTGAGACTATTGTTTCATTCCTGAGCTAAGATATGTTTACAGTTTATGAGTCAGCCTGAAAATAGGTTGCAGACCTTTTTTTTGTTGGTCGCCTATGATGATAGTGGATGTTTTAACAGAGCTTAAAACACCCAGGGGCACCAAATGAAAAGAAAGAGAAACTGAACTGATCCTCTGCCAGACTAGCTCGCCTGCTCGGCTTCGGTGACAGTTGCCCCGCACAAAAGGAATGAAGAAATGCCAGTCGAGCCACAGGAAAAGTTCAGATTTAATGAAGTCGTTAAGTCATACAGTACATGCCATTGCAATTTAAGTTTCTAAAAGCAGTTTTTTTTTTTTTTTTAAATTAGTGAATAACACAACACAAAGTAAAGTATGATTAAAACAGTTTGGCTGTGGAAAAATCTTAAAGATGTACAAAGGCATTCACTCTGAGGTTCAGTGAATTAATTGTTGAAGAACCTCTTTAGCTGCCAAGTGTTACAGAATAACAACCAACAGTCACACCAGTCACAGGTAGGGCTAACTAGCGCTGTAAACGTTAAGCACTGGATGTACCAGCTCTGACGTGGTTTTGAAATAAGTTTTGACACCTCTTTCTGTTGATAACATAAATGAAAAGCTTGAATGTTTGTGCCAATTACCCTTCTAAATATGTGCAGACAAAATGCAATTTGATTTCCTTTAGAAATCACCCACAGACAAGAAGAAAATCTTATTTTAAGAATCCAAAGTGAATGATTTTAATATAGTTAATGATTTGCAACAATTTCAATGTCGCTCCCACAGCATACAAGGAAATAGAATCATTACATTCAGAACATACTACTCATTCCTACAATAAGTTAAAACAAATGATCAGAATTTAGAGTTGTGATTAGAACGAAAGGTTTTTCTAATTATAAAGAAATTATTATAAATAACAGGATAGATTAAAATGCCACCGTGGGAGTGAAAACAGCTTCAACTGCTGGCAATGCAAAACTCCAAATGACGGTTACCCAACGAAGTGACTTGTATAGAGTCGACAAGATGGCTAAGATTTACCAACATTTGTTTAGTCACAGTGTAAGGTACTTCGATTAGTTTGTTAATAAGGCATAAGACCGCTGTAAAGCAAATTTGGGTGTCAGAATATGCACAGTATACACAGCTGGAGTTTAAAACTATTCCTTCTGGATTTACAACATGTCTGTACTAGATTCTCTTCAAGTTAAGCTGATTGATGGATTTAAATTGCATATGTTTTCGTTTGTGTCGGATGTAGAAATCTGTAAATTTGATCGTTAAATGCGCATCATTTTGGTGGAACCGGTGTTGTTCTGATAATGGAATAAACGCAACCTCATGGACTGACCGTCGTTAGTGCTGATGGTTAAAATATTTCGGTAATAATCATTTGCAAAACACTGCTGTACTTCTAATATAAAAAATTGAGCCTAGGGATACCGAGCCTTGTTTGTTTGTTTGAGTCTGGTCGACTCCGTGTTGCACAGGAAGGCACTCCAGCAAAGTAACGTTTGGTTCATAAAAGATTCACAGTAAAATCTCCCTCCTCTCGCTCCTCGTATCCATTCAGCTACACGTTCTCTTGCTACATATATCACTGGGTTTATCTCTACTCTAATAGTTGCCATGCATTAGTCGGGGGTCATATTAACAAGATGAGTGAAAATAGGGAGTTTGATTCAAAAAGAAAAAAGAGATGAACATTTGAAAATGGATTGCTTGCATGAAAGAAGATGGTTACTATCCAGTTACTTGTCTTCTTTGTTTTGAAACTACTGCCTTTTGAATATCAAAATATCTAATCCATAAACCTTTCAGATGTTATTTTATTTGTACTTTTTTTAGCATGCAGATATGAGCTACAGTTAAAGCATGCCAGTGCATATGTAAATGACACAATTGAGCCAACCTGCCACAATCCATGTAATGTATAAAATGGCAAGTCTGTCGCTGCAGTCATTAAAAAAAACTGAATATTCACACTTCCAAAGTCATGAAGACTTGTAAAATATTACATCCGATAGATAAAAACGGCAGTAACTGAATTCAAACAGGTTAGGTGAACAATTCAAGGTCAGCTGTGTTTTACTTTTTATTACTGGACCCAGAAATATTAGGCGTTGCAGACAAAGTGTCTAGACTCCAAAGTAACCAGACTAAAAATGTTGAATCCTATATTCAACATCTCAGCATCTGTTGTCATGGCAACATGTTGCTGAACAACTGTCCAAAGAGTCGAAGTATCTTAAATACTTTAATATGTGGACAAATGCCAAAGCCCCAGACCTATTCAGGCCAAATTGGTCCCACATTATAGCTCTTGCACTTCTTGATGGATATTGTCTTTTTCCCATCAAATCAGTTTGATTTGATGACTATTAATTAGAATAAAATAACGCCTGCTTGTTTCTTCAGTCTACTATAAGCCAGACTTTCCCTCGGAGTTAAAGGGACTGTTTGTAACTTTTTACACGGATAAATCTACCGGGTCGTCTGGTCAGCTAACATTACTGCCAAGCAGGTGAAATATAGAGTGATATTGTGGTTTTAGCTGACGTGTGTCGCCTCACTGTTTTGAGCGATGCTCGTTCATGTCCATTTAGAGCGAGCAAGCGCGAGCCCGACGCTGACTTTCGTTGACTTAACGGCCACAGGTGTCGCTGTTAACAAGCATTTCTGAAAGTTACAAACAGTCCCTTTAAAACATCAAAAATAAAAGTTAAAGTCGTTTTTTCTTCGACTCCAGCTCTCCATTGACCTCTCCATTCTCACTCAAACCATCCACATCTTTGGTGCACTTGATTCTCAGCAACACATTAGACAGCACGTCCTGATACAGGCTGAGGCAGACCCAGCCCGGCAGGTAGAGCAGGGTGATCAGTCCCATGAAGTTGTGAGGATAATGGGAGTAGTCCCAGGAGCAGGCTCCGAACTGCCTCAGCACCAAACCCCAGGAGAGCTCCCAGGTGTAGATGAAGCAGACGTAGATGGGGAGCCTCCTCAAGGTCCCCCAACCTCGGCTGAAGTGCAGGTAGAGGTAGAGCTTCTCCACAACAAAGCTGCAGCTGCCGTACATCAGGAAGGACCACAGGGACGTGTGGCCGCTCAGGGTCCGATCAGACTTCTCCACGAGGTTGAAGATGGAGGTGAAGATCACCTCGTCCAGGAAGCCTTGCATCCCAAAGAACAAGAAGCGCACAACACCGGGGAGACCGTGGAGAGGCCACCGAGCATCACCTCTCTCCTCCGGCTTGGGTTTGCTCTGGAGGAGGTCTGGGTGATACTGCAGCTTTGACATCCATCTGTGAAACACCTGGGAGAAATACAGAGCCAGGATGTAGTGCACCAACAGCTGTTTGCCAGACACCACCCTCACCTGCTCGGTCAGAGTGTTGATGTTCCCGATGAGGATCTGCAGCCCGATGTACACAGACGGGTAGAAAACCAGGTGGAACACCACAGGCCGACCAAGGAAACACCTCTTCTGAGAGTAGATCTTCTCCAGAGCAAAGTGGGTCAGTGAGTGCATGATGCAGAGATACGGAGAGGAGAAACCCACCAGTTTCAGGTCCCGATGGGTTAGAAAACCCTGCACCGATGAGAGCAGGACATCCAGAGTCACGCCGTGCATCCCGTAGAAATAAAGCCGCATCCATCGCGGCAGCTCCCGTAGAGACTCATCCGTCTCTCCGGACGGTTCTTGTTGTGTTTGCGTCTCTTTCAGGCCGCCGGTGGGCTCTCCTGAGCGGCCACCGTCTCGACACCGACCGGCCATGATCAGTTCACTCTGTGTGGAGAGATTCTCTCTTCCTACACATTGTTTGTTCCGCCGCTGCTGCTGCTGCTGCTGCAGAGCATCTCCTCCTGCAAACTGCACGGAGCGACTGATGCTGCGTTCAAGTGCTCCTCGGAAAAAAACACGTTTTTGTGAACCAAAGCTTGTGAAATCCAACTCGAGGACAAACAAACAAAATCTGGGACAAAGAGTATGTTTGTGTGCCTCACCACATCAGATCTGCTCCCTCTATAGAGTCTTTCAAAGCACAGCTCAAGACACACCTCTTTTCTTTGGCTTTTGAATGTACTTGAATGGAGATTACGAATTGGCCTTTTTTATAATGCTCATTATAACAGTCTTTTACTCATGGATTTTATCTTGGTCTCTGTCTGTGGATGTGTGAGATTTTGTTGTCTGCTCTGTTGACCTGTTTTTTATCCGCCTATATCTGTAAAGCACTTTGGTCAGCTCATGTTGTTTTAAATGTGCTATAGAAATAAATTTGACTTGACTTGACTTGACAATGTGGGACACCCTACCAAGGCCGAGTTAGTCTACAATTTTTGATATGTCTATCTAACTTAAATAATAAACCTTTCTTTCTGCTTCTTATCTTGTAACCTCCCTATGCTAAGTTCTGATTACATTCAGTGTTATTGACCATAACGCATTGTGTGCATGTAGGGCAGGGGTCAGCAACCTGAGGCTCCGGAGCCACATGCGGCTCTTTAGCTCCACTCCAGTGGCTCCCTGTGGATTGTTTTTCAAGATTTGTGAAAATGAATAACTGTTTTTTTGTTTACATTTTCATTTTTATTTATCATTGCTGTAGGTCTATGGTACGACAGTACGACGGAGTATTAGGGCCACATTGAGGAAAATAAAATAAATCGGAGATTTCGAGAATAAAGTCATAATATTATGAGAATAAAGTCAGAAGTTTTCGAGAAAAAAGTCGTACTATTATGAGAATAAAGTCATAATATTAGTATATATATGTATAATAGTATAGTAGTAGTAATTTTACAAGTTATTTTCTTTTTTTTTAAGTTCTGACTTTATTCTCTTTAAATTACAACTTTTTTTCTCGTAAAGTTATGACTTTATTGTTGTTATATTACGACTTTTTTTCTCATAAAGTTATAATTTTATTGTTGTTATATTACGACTTTTTTTCTCATAAAGTTATAATTTTATTGTTGTTATATTACGACTTTTTTTCTCGTAAAGTTATGACTTTATTCTGGTAATATTTTGAGAGAAACGTTTCTTGTGAGATTTCTGCAAATTTCACAAGTAGTTTCACAGTAGCAAAGACGGTGAAATGTCAACCTACACTTGACCTCAGTGTGTGCAGTTTGACTGACAGCAAACACAGCCCCTGCTTTCTTCACAGCCAATTGGATAAAAGCCAGATTTAAAAAAAAGTGTCTGTTCTGCAGTGGTTTGACTTTTGAAAACTAGAGCCAATGAAAATGTGGGACATCGCCTCAACACGTGGGACGTGGGACAAGGGGATAAAAATCCTGTGCAGTCCCTCATAAAGTGGGACACCTGGTCACCCTTTATTGCACCAACAAAACCAAAGCAAATTCCTAGTGTATATCTCTTATAAACACGATTCTGATTCTGATTCTGATTGTGCATGTCTGGAATAATCTGTTACATTCCTTTGACCTTTTTCCTCAGATTTATAGCAGCGTTTTCACAGCTCACCTTATCAGGATGAACCAAAGTTGACCTACCCTCCTTCCCTTGTGCCTCTTTCTTATCTATACTCTGCTTACGTCATATACCCGCTCAGCTTTATGTAACTATTGACTCATCAAAAGCTATGTGTCATCATTTCTCTGTTTGCTGATGTATGTGCAAGTGTAAACTATAGAAAGATGTGTGCAGGAGGGTTACAGACTGTGTAGCAGCAGGTGCGGCCTTCACAGTCATGCATGCACTCGGTGCTCTGCCTTATTTGCATGGCTATAGAAATGTTTCCAAATTTCCGATAGTACCTGAAGGCAGCACAAGAGAACAAGTGATGGAGGAGGAGGTGTAGCTGTATAGCTGTGGTGGAGATGGGACGTTTTTGCTCTGATGTTATTAATGGAACTCACGTCCCCCTGTGACGTCCTGCTGCTGTTTAATTAAGTCATTAATGATAATTACAGCAGACTACTCTGCTGTTATGAAAGACCAATATCGGCCCTCACTAAACTCATTCATTTAAATCAGAATTCATCTTTCCTCAGAATTAATTGATCACCCATTAGGTACCGAGACCTGTGTGACTAAAGATGAAACATAGATAGATAGATAGATAGATAGACTGTATCATAAATCATGTGTTTAAATTTAATTGAAGTGACAGTGTAACGGTAGGCTATAAGTGACTAAATGATAATTCAGTCATAGATGAATACTGCATGAAGTACAGCCCAGTCACAAAATATCTAACCACTGACTTCCTCTTATGGTTTCCTGCTTACTGTCTTGCTACTGTTGCATTACTGTTATGAAATAACAATAATAAATAACACAATGAAAAAAAAGAATTCAACAATATATTAATCAGCCACCAGTCCAGCAGGACTGTGCCAATTATATACTGAATGTATTATGAACAGTACAGTGAATTAATATCTAAATTATATTTTAATCAAGTCAAATCAATAATCAAAAATAGACATATCATATCACAATATGGTGCAGGCGCAGCAGTATTTCACAGTGCAAGCAAAAGATGCACATCATAATTTGCACATTATTATTATTATTATTATTATTATTATTATTATGAATAATAAAAATTGCACAAGTTTTTGCACATTAATCCAAACCCTAACCCCTTGAACAGGCTGCAATCATATACACTATAGACTGCCAGCACATACGAGTAGCATGTTTCTGTAATAGAGGAAGCTGCAGTTTCCGGACTGCGTGTCTAGGACCTTAGTACTGTCTTCAGTGTAAATGTTTGTTTACTACTCATTTTAATTAAATTTAACTAATCTTAATAATTAAACTGTACTGACCGCTTGTTTACCCCAATACATATTATCAGCCTGTCAAATGTCAATAACATGTTATTTCTGTCTCAGGAGTCGTTGAGACCTTTAGTGACCTTCTGTCGTCGTCAGCTGCACAAACAGGGAGTTTGCAAATGTAAGATACATAACAACCGTTTTCTTATTTTAACCCAAATCACAATCTAAAGCTAACAAAGTAGTTTCGTTGCCTAGGCCCAAATAGTTTCTGTGGTGGCGGCAGGTAATCTAACACTACTACATGATGCGGTCGTGGTCATTTGACGTGTGCTATTTCTGTGAGATCACGTTGCAGCAGACAGAAAGTGAGTATTTGGGTGGAACAAAACTAGGGTCCTAGAAATGCTGTACTAAAACTGCAGCCTCCTCTATTGCAGGAACATAATATTGGCACATACTGTACAGGAGGTGAGAAGGCTTGCAGTACGTCTGGATGACCACAGAGTGCCACTACTGAGTCTGTGACTAAAACAGAGAGTGATGCTGTAGATAAAGGCTTATTTCCACTGTGCCTTTTCCTCAGAAGCTGCTAAGTGAGCTCAGGCAAGCAGTGTGTGTGTGTGTGACATGATGCGGTGTTGTAACTCAATCACCTCTTCTTGAGATGTGTCTTTATTGGTTCATGTCTTGACTGGGATACGTTGTAAAGAGGATGTCCCAGTGTGTGCTGAATGCATGCTTTAGTGTTGTGTGTCCACTAAGAGAGTATGCCTTTGAGTGAGTTTGTATTCTACCTCTTGGAACAGTCTTTCACAGGATTCCCAGTGTGTATATATAACAGTATTTGTTTGTATTTGTGCTATGTTCAGCACGTCCAGCACATATAGGACGCAGTTTTGTGTGTCCAAACTGTTTCTCTGTGTATTCATGTGCACGCTTTTGTGATTTCTTTTCTGCCCGTGTGCTGTCTGTGTGTGTGTGTATTTGTACGTGAGTGTGCATGCATAAGCATATACTGTAGTGTGTGTGTATATGTGTGTGTGCACGCTCCAGATGAAATAGAGATATCAGTGGTCTTTCTGGGCCACAGAGATAACAGCGTGTCTCTGCATGGTTTAAAAACTGAATCCGAATCGCTTCAGCGCAGAATGAACTCCAGCCTGAACCCACTCAGTCGTGACCCAGAACCAGCACAGCCCATTCAGAGACCAGAAAGCGGGACTAATTTACAAACAGTTCAGGTCAAATACGGCATTATATATGCCAGCGCTGACAAGATATGACCCTCTCTCTCTCTCTCTCACACACACACACACACACACACACACACACACACACACACACACACACACACACACACATCCCCACCTTTTTTATTGCTGTATTTTCTCAACCTCCACTAAGTGCACTGCCACAGGTAATAGCAGTCATTATTCTTCATGTGTAGCATGTCAACAGTGGCCTTTGAGCATCAATAATTCATGACACTATTTATTGTAGGACATGAGGCAATTACTGTAAACAGATGATTATCACTGATAGAAACAGTACACTCTGAACATCTTATTTTTAGAGGTTAAAAAAGCAGAAGTTGAGCAATTCTGCCTGGAGGAGTCAGTTAGTTGTGCTCTATGTTTACAATCCGTCTATAATTTGGTCATACTGAGTGTCAGTACTGTAATAAAGATTAGGGCTCTCTCCTCTGTTTCTCTTCATGAGGTTTCTTCTGTGTATTTCCTTGGTAAAGATTTTTTTTAAAAGGATTTTGGGAGGAGATTTTCCTTATCCGAATCAAAAGGCTAAGCACAACTTGCGATTTGTGATACTGAGCTATATAAATAAAATTGACTTGACTGAAATCCAACATCAGTCATAAGTTGGACAGCAGTTTGAAGGCTGAGTCTTGTGTGTTTAATTCAGACTTTTGGCTCATATTATGACATTGTAAGCCTCCTCTTACTGGTCTTTCTGTTTTCTGTATGCTGACAAGAATACAGAAATGCAGTAAAATATAAGAATGATGTTATTGTTACGGACTAAAAGAGCATTTTTTGCATTAATCTGTGTTGAGCTTACAACAATGACTCTTAGGCTGCATTTATGGTATAGCAAAGTGTATCTCAGTAATGTCGTCCTATTGTAAAAACCCAGATTGTGCAATGAAATTGTACCCGACATAAGTGTAAACACTAAAATTATGTTCCAAATCCCATACTTTTTCTTTTTACTGTTAGTACTTACTGCAGCATACAAGTGGGACATACTGCTTCATGACATTGCGCCTTGAACTTTGACGCTCTTTGCTCATATATCCACTGCTCAGAGGATTGTGGGTCAGAATAGAAAAACATGCTGGCTTGCATACTGCAAAATGCGACCCAATGTAGTAGGACATCCTGGTATTTTTGACATACTATATTTGACATAATATGTACTGGGACATGCTAAATCTTTTTCTGGCATACTAAATAGCATGGTAGTATGGGTATTGGAACGCACAGTAAGTCTTTGATATTGTGAACAGAGAGCTCAGAAGATGCTGATTTCGCACCGCCACATAGTTCTATACAATCATTTTCCTGCAAGATGTATGAATGGCAATTTATTTCACATCTAAATGTTTGTGTAAAATAACCAGTTTCATTATTCAAAAACATTTATTAATAATGCATGTAAGTTAAAGGCAAGGTATTGTGTGACACTCAATAGACAAAGATGAATCAGACAGAAAAATGAGTTTCCTCGTAGACAATCTCGGGGTTTTTCAGAATAATATTCTGTGCAGTGAAGCCAGCAGCTTCACTGACCTCTTCTATCTCCGTTGCAGTCTCATATATTGGATTCCTTTGTATTACTGTGTGCGATTTTTCACTATAATTTCATTTATCAGAGGACACAAAGACCCCGACAAATATTCATTATTTCATGAGAAGAAATTAGAAAAATAGAGGGGTGAATACATTTGTAATTCAGATTTTAAAAAATGTTTTTGCAGAGCTCTAAATGATCCCATAATGTCACAAAGTTATTTTGCAAGCCCGTGGGTGGTGGCGACACAAACTAATCCCATCCTCATGTCTTAGAACTGTCTTTTATTCAGATGAGTGCCAGACTTGATGTTGCACAATGGCTTAATTATTATGAAGCGGAATATTCACTCACTAGAAGAAGTCATTTTCCCTGTGAGCTGGATGTCATTGTCTGTCCTTTGTACTGATAAACTCTGTGTGATGTGTGTCAGTGTCACCAAGACAAATCGCTGTAGATTTAAAAGACTCGGTTTGCTGATTGTGATCTTGATATTTCATGCAAATCATTAGGCTACTCCACTTTTCTTTCATCTGAAGTCTGTCCTTCAGTGAAACATCTGCTTGTCTGTGAGTTTGAGTCTCCAATGTTCACCAGATAAAACACTGTAGACCTTGAGTTTATGTCCCACCGACAGCCGGTCTGTTCTCTTCGTGTCTCCCTGGGTGTGTTTTGTGCATTTGAATGTGTCTTAGTGGATTCTTGTGTTGGATATTAGGGAGTGACAGTGGTGCAGAAAAATGTAAGAGGCACTAAAATTTCTGGTTGAGCATTTATTACGTCAGACCATAGAAATGTATCATCCCATTTGTACTTCATAGAATCAATTTAAAAGAGCTCAAACTGCCAGAAATCTGGATTTTATTTGCCCAAGATGCCTGCTTTTTTTAATATACTTTATTGTGTCAGTACATATCGTTGATACATTTCTATTATTTATTATTTATTTATTTTTTATCAATTTTTATCTTTTACCTACGGATCACACAGTGTATACATAAACCAAAAAAAGACAAAAAAAGAAATAAAATATACTCAACAAGGGGAAAAAAAGAATATATATATATATATAAATATATTTAATTTGATGTTTCGGTTGATATACTGTATCTACTGCTGCTACGACTTTCTATTAGTTTCATGTATATTACTTAAAACATCTTCACAAAACATGATCCATTTAATATTTCAGATAATATATTATGAGTCATTTACCTTTACTTAATTTAAAGAAGACCCATCAACAACTTTTTGTTCTTATTGATTTTATAAATGACCTTTTCCATACTATATATTGTCTTCTACTGTTTCCAGTCAACTGTTTTGTTTTTTCCAACTTCTTGTTATTTGTTTGAGTGCTGTAATTCTCAGGATCCAAAAAAAGATATAATTCCTCCTTTAATAGGCCTTTTGGGACATTTTCCCAGGACTATATTGTGTTTTCCTAGTTACCTTGTTTGTGTTGCTTCTGTGTTGTTTCATCTGGCGTGAACACTAGATGGCAGCAGTGTGACGCAGCCTCTCGTGGCTTGGGTGGGCCCCTCTGACTCGGAGATGTTGTTAATTCACAGAAACAAAATCATACTGTTTTGAACAGAGCACATTTAAATGCACAGTGGTCGTATTTGTGCATCAATGACAAATGCAAAGACAGACTTCAAATGTGTGGCCTTGAATAGCCACGATCCATTATTGTGTGGCTTTGCTGCACTCCTTTATCCTCATCACCGTGTTGCTGATTGAAATGGTAACAATGGAGGATTCAAGCTTATTCTACTGCTGGTGTCATTTATGTGAGAGTGCCATTTAAAAACCAGAATATGTTCATTTAGTTTCCGAAGGGTTTTTACACCGTATACTTCAGGCTCTTGTAAAAGGTACAAAACAGATACATTATATTAGGTGCTTGACAGCCTCTCCTCAATTGCATACAAATACATTTTCTCATCAGATATATCCTGTTAGGCTCATTACAGTCTGTGAATGGCTGTAAGATGGAGCTGTGTGATGTTTGATTGATGTGACGCTTGACCGAGTCCCACAGGAAATGAATGGGAATCTGCAGTCATGCACTTAAAATGAGAACCTACGAAAATGTAATTTCAGAAGCCATTTCCTCCAATTTGAGCCATTATTGAATGGACCGCTGGCCCCATGCTCTCGCATTGGCTCATATGGTCAGGTTGGGTAATGTGTTTTGTGTGCTCAGTGTGTGTGCCCTCGGGGCTAGGTATCGGTACTCGATACCTTTAAAGTATCGACTGAAATAACCCACTATCAAGTATAATCGCAACTTCTCCAGTCAAACGATACCTGCAATCGATCCTTCTTGTGCCCAGATCTAGAAAAAATTACTATTTGTCAGAGCATATTAGTGGAGTGGAGCGTGAGGGGAAGGATTTTGGATGGAGCCAGAGTGGATTTCTTTAAAAAATTGGAGCGTCGTCTTATCTCCCGCTCCATCCCGCTCCAATTTTGCTGTGGAACCGCTCACACTATGAGTTCGAAGCATGCCTGAGCGAGCCAGACTCTGTAATGTATTTGTGTATTGTGCATGGCAGCTGCATAGGACTTTTTTAGACTCATATGAGCCAAACATTTCCAATTACTCCAGAGCGTTGTAAAGTCCAAAAGTCAACAGTTATCGGAAAAAGAAAGATGTAATCATTTCCAAAATTCGCAAATATTCTGTTTCAATCCATATTTGTTTGCGTTTAGCCTTTCAAAAACAACATTTTCAAAAAACTGTTTTCCCTCCCACTCTCCGCACACAAGGTATAATCACCTGAAGCTAAAAATAGTTGTGTTTTCGTTGGCATAAGCTGTCAACACATGGTCAGCGGTAAAATCGCTCTGCGCTGTCTGTGCCATTGTTTTCCTATGGGGAGAGCGGTGCCGCCCGACTAGGTGGAAGCGCACCCTTGGTGTGACACACCGCTCACAATCACCACTCAAAGTTCAAATTATTTCAACTTTGACCTTTGTCTGACCTTTCAAAGCGCAATGAGAACAGCTGCAACTGTTGTTGTTGCCTAGAAACAGTGAATGGCGTTCCTTGCGCTCTTTTTGGGGAGATATTTTACCTGCTGCCTCTGCAAGTCTCTGCACCCTACCTCGCGGTTAACGAAGAGCAAATCTCTTATCGCTTCAGAATGAGCCTTTCATATCTACATAGGGAGCAGGTCCTCTTCATGGAGTCTGCCATGTTGCTCTGCAATGTTTCTACAGTAAAACGCCAAACAGGCAACACACTGGCTCCAGCGAGAGCCTTTTAGCGTTTTTAGGTTACCTGAAGGCCACTGTAGTCAAGCCACATGCTTGTAAAACTGTGGTAATGTGAGCCGCAGAGTGCAAAACGGTGGTACCGCCAGCCGCTGTCTGACATCAGTTGCTCCTAAAGTAACGTTATTATGGTAAGAATAGCTTTTGAGCGACAAGAATGGCGTTACCGCATAACGACCAACTCCGTGAGCTATAGCCAGTGGTACACAGCTTCCAATCACATGATGGGTATCGGTAGTTTTTACATGTAATGTGTTTGTTTTATACATTTTTGATGTATAAAATAATGCTATCTGTGCCTGTTTCTTTCTGTGTTTGTGTGTGTGTCTGTGTTTGTGTGCTCCCTCCAGAGTTGGAAAGAGGAAGAGGGGGAGGATGAAGAGAGGATGAAGATCAGTCTTCCCAATAGGAGGTTTACAATATTCCCGTGAGTAGTTCAGGCTCTTGTTTGCAGTTTCTTCCTCATTAGGAATTCTGTGTCAACCCCAAGATCCTCCGGGGCTCACCTGGTCACACGGCAACACAACACCCTGACTTACCCTGTCTCACCTAGTCTTACCCTTCACTACTCTCCTTGTCTCTCCTCTCCTCTTCTCTCCTCTCCTCCTGATATTGTAATTCATTTATATCTGACTCACCCCCTCGCACTCTCCCATCTTGTATTAAATCACTACCTCTCCGCTACTATAATTTTATGAAACCACATCTTCTCCAAGTCTTCTTGGCAATATTTTTTAAAATATAATATATTCATTTAATAACGCTATTGTTGGAGTCTTTCAACTGTCCTCACCCTTTTCCTCTCATTTATAATTTCATATTCTAACTTCTCTCTTCTCTCTTCTACTCTCCTGTGTAAGTCCCAGTGGATCTGCTTCTATAATTAATCTGTGCCTGCCTGCACCGCCCCTCTTCACCCATCTCATTCTCCTGCTTATCCTCTCCTCCTCTCCAGTTTCATCTCTCCACAGTAACCTTAGTGACCCTCCTTTTAACCTTGTCATCTTAAATAACCCTCGCACCACCTCCTCCTCCTCCCTTTTTACATCTCTTTGGCCTAACTCTAACCTTCATTTCCCCCTTTCTTTTACCTCTTAACCCACCCACTACCGCCCACCACAAAGCTTGTATTGTCTCTAGTAAAAAGAAATCTTTCTGTTATATTCTTCACACAACTGCAGTGTTGTAACCTCTCCTTCCTGCCCCCCCACCTAGTTGCATAAACTTTTACTCTCTTATTCTACCCTTTCTTATACCCTTCAAACTTTTTCTTCCTCTACTTAAAGTTTGCACATGTTCTTGGTTTTAGGAAGCACACAGAACTTTTCGTGACAATTCACAAGTTCCCTGAAAACTCGCTTGACTGGTGGATAGAAACAACATTTTCACCCTCAAGTGCTGCGCAGTCTGGGCATTAAAGTTATAAACCTTAAGATTCATTTTTATTTATTCATGTTGTCAGCCATAACCATTCAAGATATTTCAATTCTGTAATTACCTCTGAAAGTAACCGGGCTTTTTATTTACCCGAAAAATAGCAAAAACATTAGAAACCAAGAATTTAATAACTAAGCCTATAAAAGAGGTCAATGCACCATAACTATACTTATTAACATAACTAAACAAGGTGTTAACTGAACAAACAGACCGGACACAATGACACAAGGGCACATAGTATATCCTCCTGAGACCCAGCCCATTGACATGTGTCCTCTGTAGTGGACATTTTGTCCACATGCATGTCCTTTTACTCTTTAGACTTACTCTATCAACCCCTGGTGTATTGTAAAGAGGACATCACGGGCTTTCCAGTGATATGGCATGTGTGTTTTTTAATCAAGTTGAATGTATTCTTGGTTTAATATCACTCTACGGCCATAATCTGTCCATTTTTTTTGTCTTTTCACTCTGAAATGGTCCTGTAGTCCATTACAGTGGACATGCTGTAAAATAAAAAATAAAGTTCAAAAAGCCTAAATTGTAAGATTTTCTTTTAACCCTAAATAGGAAGGAAATCACACAAAAAATTAGAAATTCTGAGCTTTTTTAGCGGGCCTTGAACACACCTCCTATCACATTCTATCAGCAGGTGAAACGGAGCACACGCACAAAAATATGTTTTTCAATGAAAATGAGAATAATTACGTAAAAATGATCATTCCCTCTAATATGACATTCATATCGCATTAGCAATATCAGTAGAAAGTCATCAGAAATGCATCTTCAAAACAACACAGGTGATGTCAAAGCAACCAGGGCTGAAATGTTAAGGCCTATAACGTGTATCATTAAAACGTTATGATCATTGCCTCTCAGCACTGCTAGGATAATGCACCAAAGCACTGAATATATGAGAGATAGAAACTGTTACTGTAAAAGCTAATCCGATGGATACAGAATTTTGTACACCTTTCATATAACCTCTCATCCTTCTCCTCCCAGCTATTTCAAATGTGTCATCTCCTTTTCTCCGCCTAATGTGTTCCTGTCCAAAGCCCATTTTACTTTTTGACTTCTTCCTTCCTCTTCTGTCAGATAGTTCTAATTCGCCCCCATCTTAATCCTCCAAACCTGTATGACCTCATTCTACCTCCTTCATACTCTCCTGTCAACTTACTCTCGACAATTACAAGTCTTTTGTTCCCCCTTTGACCTTTTGCTCCTCCCAATTACTTTCCCGCAAACCCCCCGTCCTTGTTTCCTGCCTCTCCTCAAACCCGGTTAGTTAACCGCGTCCAGCACTCCAGATGCCCTCCGCGTACCTGTTGCCAGACAGTCTCTGTCCTCTGTCTGCCTCGGGCTTTTGTACGTGGACCTCTCCACCTCTCTTTCTCAGTCTAGACAGTCAGGGCAGCAGCGGAGGATGGCATGATTTAATTTTATTCGCCTAGGGGTTGGTACTCTGGCGAGAAAAAAAAGTGTTTCATGGCGGGACTACTTCTGTGGTAATTTGAAGGGATGGAAGGAAAATAAGGTATTGCGAGCCTGTGTGCATCCCGTCCATTTTGTTTACCATCCTCTATACGCCCTGGGGGGTGGGGGGGTCTGGGAGATTGTAGCCATGGGATACCGACACTCTATGAACGTGTGTCATGCTCTGATTGGTGCAGCCTGCCATCAGCTAGGGCATGTATTAGACCTGTGGTGATATGGATATGGATCATTGATAATGCTTCTTGTCTCTCACTCTCTCTGCCCTTGGTCTCTCTTTTGTCTCTTTGTGTATTCCCCTCAGATGTCTGCTGTGTTTTTTGTGCAGTACAATCCCTGTCTGTCTTTTTCTTTGTCTGCTCAGACAGTCAGAGAGAGACAATCAGAGACGGAGTGACGAGGAGAGGGAGAATACTTTTTGTTGAAAGGGAAATTGAGTGTTTGAGAACAAGAGCAGGAGATTGAGAGTTGTCAGTGGGATGTGTGATGGGTCAGCATGATGTGTGGATGTGTAGGCATCCAGTTGAAAGGAGAGGATTGTTGCCCATTAACTGCGGTGCCCAGGAGGTAAACAGGAAAAAACAGCAGGTTGCTTGTCAACTTCACCTGACCTTCTGACAGGTATTTCAGTGTTTCTGTGAGCCTTTCCTTGTGGCGTTGGCATTTTCTTCCATCGTTTGTGCTCTAGTAGTTTCCAGTGGAAGCTTAGGTGAATTGGAAACTCTAAATTACAAATTTGAATCATAGACTGTATATATATAGATGGATGATGTGTCTCCTCTTCCTCCCACTGCACAAAAGTGAAGCAAAAATATCCCGGTGCCATCTTGAGATTTTGACGTCATTTGGAGCCAGAGTCTGCGCAGTAGTGATCGGGGGACTGGAGTCCGACTTTATCGAGGTCCCGCCCACACATCCGCCTGAGCCAATCGCGAGCTGAGCACAGCCACAGCCTACGTTAGCACCACGGTAGCTGTTTGGCTAAAAAGACACAACATCTCACCATAATATCTCTATATCTACATTTATGATCAAATTGATGACATGTTCTATTACACAGACTCGTGATTCGTGTTTCTGTGTGCCTGCTGACACTGATATGAACACACACAACTACTACTTCAGCTGTCAATCATGACGTCTCACCCTCTTTTTAGAGAATCAAATAACTAATTAAACCAAAATGAACACTTGAACATACATCAGCATGATAAGAACTACCTAAAATGACAGAAACCATCTTTGGGAAAAATGTATTTGACGTGGATTTTGACTATTTTATTTTCGCCCATGTCCCATCCGCTAACATGGAGGAGGCAGGCTTTATGACCTATACTTTTTGTCCATCTTTATAAACAGTCTATGGTTTGAATGTGTTCACTTTGTGACAGACTGGCAATCTGTCTGTGGGTTCTATGTCTGTCACCCAATGCATGCTGGGATAGGCTCCAGTCCTCACAACCCTGAACAAGATAAAGGGTTAAAGAAGAAAAAAATAGATGGATGGTTGAAGTTATGTTTATGGAAAAGACTGCAACATTTACATATAAATATAATATTTTGTGCTTGCCTAAACTCGGGTCGTGTAACCTTTTACATTAGCTGCTAGAAACGCCTTCAAGCAAGAGCTTAATTGAGGCATATCTTAGCTGAACTCATTCCCTTTTAAAGATAAAGCCATTTTTGTCATTAAGTATCACTTTCCAAGCGAACGATACCTCTATTCCTGCTCTCTAAAGCCTATTCTTAGTGTCTTTGATGAACACAACAACCGCTTAGATGTGGAAATAAGACACTGTGTTCAACTTTGTGATGTCAAAATGCCTCACAACCCTAAAATAAAGTTGCTACGGTAAATAAAAGATGGATGTCACCATGCGACTTTGCTCTTGATGGGAAAAATTCAATGAGGGAAAAGCAAAACAACACAAAACAAAACCTTTCCCCCTAATGAGGTCCCATGGCGGCCTGCCTACACGGGTTAACAAAACAAAACCTCCAGTGGATTTTCTTGAATGTTTCACCCTGAAACTGGGATGCTTCACTCTTTCACTCTGCAGGAAAAACTATGAGGTTAGGAAGAGGTCATGCTACTGTACTGTAGATGTGTATGGCTTAATATAATACTTATCACAACTAATACATTATATATTATTTAGGTCTAGTACCAAAGCACGCAAATGGTTGTGTGCTTGTATTTCAATCAACTTTAGCATGAATAAATCATATCAAATCATCAATAAAATAATAAATACAACTTATTATCCATCAAAACACCGTTCTAAAAATGTCTTTTGGCTCCCCATTTATTAGAATTGACTTCTTGTCTGATTTAAATAAATGAGTGACCGTAGGCGAGCCACCAACAGAGGCTCATTGCATCAACATTATTCACAAATGACCGAATAACTATATTTCAATCGCTTTTTCATGAATTACCGGCGCCGATCATTACTTCAGGTCAAACAGAACGACGGTTCAATATGAATGTAAATCGCGGCAGCTGCACTCTTAATGTGTTTCCTACAGGTGATTTCCTAAAGGAGTCTGTTACTCTATAAATAATCAGTGTGACACGTCTCAGATGTTACTAATGTTTATGCTTTTTATATGCTTATGAGAACAACACTCTTTTCCTCATTTGTCTCTCTTTGCCTCCAGTCATCTTTCTTTTTTCTCCTTTCAATTTTACTCCTAACAACTCTCTCTATTTTCCCCCACTCTCTCCTACTCCAAACTGTCTGTTTTTCCCTCCTTTTCATTCTTGTCCTCTGCCTCTCTCTTGAATCTTCTATGAATGAGCCTCAGCTTTGTTGTTGCCTTTCAGGGTCAGCTATGAAATTCAGCTCCTCCTTAGTTACGGCTCCCCGTCGCGCCGCTGAATGTTTCAGAGGACGCAGATTGCCGCACGCTCCGGTTGTATTTGCATACAATTTATATGGAGGTGGTCTCTTTCATTAATTTTTTATCAGTAAATCTCTGTCTTACATTGTTGATGTGGAGGTGGGGAGGGTTTGCTGTATGGCCGTTTTAATTGAAGGTTAATTTGTTGTTGACATTAGAGGTCAGTTTACCTCGCACGGCGGCTGGATTCTCACACGAAAATCCATCTTGTCAGGGCTTCAAGTAATGCGTTTGTGGCCGGCAAGCCAATCATCAGCGTCCTGTGAGGAGCTACTGGAGCAGCTATGGGCGAGAGTGTGTGACACGACACGGAGTGGCGACTGTTCCTTCTAAACAATAATCAAACCTGAAGAGGTTAGTGTAGTAGATGATGCATGAGTGCTATAGGAATCAGTCCTAAAACCCGGAAATGAGTTTTAAGCATTTTAGCACTTCCGGTTCCCTCGTCTGAAAGTCAATGGGTTTTTAGTTAGATGCCTGAGATTAGGTCTGTGGTTAACACAAGCTACAGAGATTTTAACGTTTTGTTCTACGACATAAAATACATCAATAAATACCCCACTTGTGAATTTTGAAGCCTTTATGTGTCTTAAAACAGGCGGTTGCTAACAAGTGGCTAAATGAAACTACTAAACATCATCACGCCGACTTGTTCACCTTTACAGGCTTGTAGTGTAAACTCACGCTCATGCGACCGTGGTGTAGTTCGATAATAGCCTAACTTTAGATTTTTACTTCTGGCGATTGCCTTCACGCTTTAAAAATCATAAAGGAGATGTTCAATTGTGAAGATTATCTTGCTGAACCATAAACGTTTGTTTGCCACAGAGCTTATTTTCTGCAATAATCTAAAACCCGATGGAACAAATCCTGTTGGCTTTTTGTCGAGGGAACCAGAGCGATGCTAACTTCCTGGATGTGCCTACAAAAATACGTCATCCCCGCAGCACTCTATAGCATCAGTTATATCAGAACTGGACTGAGAGAAGAGCAGAGAACGGCACTGAAGGCTTTTCTTGATGGAAAAGATGTTTTTGCTCTTCTCCCGACTGGCTTCGGCAACAGTTTGATTGACAGATGGCTCATCCAATAAAAATGCCAAGTAGTTTTTTGAAAGTGCTGGCCCTTTACCAAACAGTTTCCAATAACGGATTCTCAGATGGTTCTGTGTAACAAACCATCTGGTGGGTCAGGTAAAAGTTCAGAATTGAGAAAGTAGGTTATAATGTTTGAATATTGGGAGAGTTTCAGTTTTAAATCTCCTTGTTTACATCATATTTAAATACAAAGCTGTTTTCTTTTACAGAGAGGACATTCTATTTGACCTGTGACCTTTAACCTCCATGTGAGGTGCAGGGTTCACAAGAAACAGACAGTACACCATAATACAATCTCTTCCTTTAGTTGAGAACTTTCCCTGTTAAAAATCTATACATTTGATCCTATTTATTATTTTCTGCACGGCCTCGGTTCAAAATAACGCCGAAGCAGAATAACAATTCAACCGAACCATGACTGGCTCTTGTGCTAAACCATTACTTCTGACTACAGGGGACACATAAATATGTTTCCAAAGGGCAAAAGATGTTGCAGGAACAA
Source organism: Sebastiscus tertius (assembly GCA_916701665.1). NCBI lineage: Eukaryota > Metazoa > Chordata > Actinopteri > Perciformes > Sebastidae > Sebastiscus > Sebastiscus tertius. The sequence continues at coordinate 98,347 of CAKAOH010038986.1, forward strand.
ATAGAGACAAGCAATTTCCTCACGAGTGTCATTAAAACTTCATCTAGCTGCAGTATACAGTGGCTGAGAGACCGTAAGCAGCAACAACAACTGGCTGCAGGCCACGCTTCAGGAACAACAGACCGCATCTGTTTTATACCAGTCAGCGTCTTGTGCTGCTCATTTTTCCAAAAACAAGATGAGATAAACTATGTGATGAAGCAGATTTATGCGCAAAATTCTACAAAATCAAAACACCTTGTGTTGATTTTTCTAAGTGATGATAGACGCATCAGTTCAATTGCTTCATTAAACAGTGAGATTAGCAGAGTGCTTGTACTCAGCTCCCACCTGTTTTATCTGTGACCAATATAACAGCTTGTAATATCAAACCGAGTATCTGTATTGAGCATTTAACACAACCAACCCACAGATACTTGACCCTAGTGTTTATGCACATTATGCTCATTATTAATTATACACATTACTCTCATACTTCTGACAGCATACTACGATGCTCAAGTGGTTAGATGACTGAAATATTTCTGCACAATCATTTTAGAATTGCTTGTAGCATGTGAAAGCTTCAATACACCTAATATCAAAATGAGGTTCTCGAAGGAGAAAAGATGAACCACTTTACACACTTGATGGAGCCGAGCAGCATACTTTTTGACCCAGAAATTGTTGTTTGACTTATTGACCAGCCTCCTGAGAAAACTCCTCGTTCTCACTGATGGTGAGTCAACCCCTGGTCCTCTTCTCGGCCCGTGATGGCTCCGACTGAGGCAAAACAGTAATAAGCAAATGTTTCTAGATAACTGAAACTATAGAAGTTCAATGACCTGGATAAATGTTTAGAAACAGAGAGAAATTTAATTCAGTCCAAAGGCCTGTACAGCGAAGCGAGTTCAACATATCCAGGATATCTTCTCGTTATCTGGCTTAACTCACCCTGACAACCGCGATCTTGCTAAGCGGTCCTACGATGGTGGTTATGAACTCGGAAAATCAACCCAGGGTTTCTCAATCTGGCTGTGAGCGAGTTCACATGAAAGGGGCGGTGTTTGCAGCATGTGACCAATCACAGACATGGGCAAAGGAAGAGCAGACTATAATATTAGACAAACACAAAGAAGTTAAACACACAATCTGGGTCTAAAAGTAACACAGTTGAAGCTGCCAAATGCAGGAAAGAAAAGCTGGCTAAAGAAAAAAATGACCGATGTGTGAATGTGTAAATTAACAGATTTATTAATTTAAGGAAATACTCAAAAGTCAGATATCGTCGTCTAGATGGGGCAGTGATATTACAAAAAGCTTTCAGAATATGATGGATGAATAGAGTGCACTTCATTATGACAAAGTTGTAGTGTGTATGAGTATTTCAGCCTTATTTCAGCTGTGTCCCCGATTCCAGTGTTGTGAAACGGACTTGAGAGCAAGTAAAAAGATAAATATAAAAACATAATTCAAGGCGGTAATCACCCAGAGCATACAGCCAGCTGTCCTTCCTGCATTTGGCAGTTTAGACTGTGTTGATTTTACTCTGGATTATGATTTAAACTTCTTCGTGTTTGTGTAATATTTTCATACGATCCACGCACCGAGCTCTGATTGGTCAGTAGGCGGTGCTTTTATACGAGTTGATCTCTTATAACATAACCTGCTCCGTAGCAGGTTAGTTGTTTAGCATAAGTTAATGGCGATCTATCCCGGTAAGAAGTGAACCACCATCGTAGGACTGAAAACCCTGAAGGGTTAACCCCGAAGTTACCTCGCTAACGCCAAATCCTGCTTGGTAGTACAGGCCTCTGGAGCAGCTCAAAAGCAGGCTCAGCTGTCTTTCTGTTTTTGTTTATCTGCCTCCGTCAGTGGAGAGAGACTCATGGTAGCCTATATGCACTGACTGGTCGATTGACACGCAGTATTGATGCTGGCCGGTCCCAATCAAGGTCATCGTGATGCTTGCTAATCCCAATCGACCAGCATCACTCAGCAGCTTGTTGCATGGCGGAAAGCATCCCCCCCCCCCCTCCCTTAGCACAGAACGACACATCCAACCACGCCAGAAAAATGTAATTCAAAATTCATGTATTGAATGATGGACCTTCAGTTAAGTGGAATAGGCCTTAATAGAAAAACCACATCAGCCCACTCAGTTATTACTCATCAGCAGAATGCCCTTGCATGTACAAAAAAGCCTCTGAACCCTGTGGAGGACAGAGGTGAGGACATTTTTGTTGACATAATGAATTTGAAAATTCTTCTTTCTTTTTTCTTGCCATAATCATCGGCAAATGTTGGAGAACTGAGAAGCCTCCATTATGATCATTATCATCATTATCTGTATCGTGAGTCAGCCTGTCAGCGTTTAAAGAAGCGCTGCCGGAGGTCGGGAAGTGTGCTAAGGTCATAATGACCCTTTTAGCGTATCTACTGTCCATGACTAATGCTGGCGGTTGGCAGGCGTCACACACATACAGTATATATATATACACAATATATATATATACACAGCTATACAGACTCACAGTATGTCTATAAAAAGGCACACAAACACACCCTGAGCTCCACACTACAGTGTTGGTGACTAACTGTGTTAGGGGTGGGGCAAGGCCTTTCTCTGCGTATCACTGACCCGTATTAAGTTACATCGTATTCCCCAGGGAGGGGATATGATCCTCTGTGTCATTGGAAAATGAAGGGTGAACGGAAGTAGTAGGGGAGGAGGAGGAGGAGGAGGAGGAGGAGCGGCAGGGAGATGGGAGGGTGGGGCAGAGAGAGGGAGGGAGGGAGGAAGAGAAAAGCGGCATGTGAACTGGGAGAGAAACGTAGCGAGACAGAGAGATGAGTGTCACAGCATATGAGTAAATCCTGGAGAGGATGAAGGGAAGACTGATGCGCACACATGTAGAGAGTCAAAACCCCAAAAGTTTAATCCATGTCATACTGTAGAGTCTTGAAAGTCTATGATAAGAAGCAAAATGACAATTCCGGTTTATTACAACTTGGGTCATATTTTTGAAGTTTTAGCCTTCATTCCTAAAAATAACAATATCAATGTACTCACCAAATGAATTGGGAATGCTAAAAAGAAGTCTGATGGGGCAAGACACATGAACAATCAGACGATCATACAGGTTTTATAGGAACTCATTCACTCATTCACTACTCCCTCTATAAAAGACTCTCAATAGTTTACTCTTTAGTGAGCAGTAAATTGAGATTTTGGGCTAAAATGAATCTTTGTCATTTTGCATCGTCACTGAGAGGTGTACAGTGATATTGCATGACTGTTCATTTCTGCATCTATAAAATGTGATGCGTTGCATTGTGGGAATTTTAGAAAGCAATAGAGTGCTGCAGGAATTAGTCCTAAAACCCCGGAAATGTTCCCTCAGTTCCCTCGTCTAGAGGTCAATGTTTTTTTTTAATGGTTAGGCGCCTGAGATAAGGTCTGTGGTTAACACAAGCTTAAGAGATTTTAATGTTTTGTTCTACGACATAAAAAACGTCAGTAAGTATCCCACTCATGAATTTTGAAGCTTTTACGTGTCTTAAAGGCACAAGTGGCTAAATGAGACTACTAAACATCATCATGTCGACTCGTCTGCCTTTACAATCTTGTTGTGTATACTCGCGTTCATGTGACCGGGGTGTAGTTCATTTACAGCCTAACATTATCTTTTTACTCCTGACGATTGCATTCACACTACAAAAGATTATAAAAGTGGTGTTCAATTGTGAAGATTATTTTACAGAACAAAACGTGTCAGCATCATAAACTTTTGTTTGCCACAGAGATTATTTTCTGCAATAATCTAATGGAAAAATCCCATTGGCTTTTTTGTCGAGGAAACCAGTGCGATGCTCACTTCCGGGTTGGCCTACAGAAATACGTCATCCCTGCAGCACTCTATAGACAGAGCCACACTCATTTTATCATAACTGAAAGAAGGGACTAGTTGCACTAAATGGGAATCATTCTTTGTTCAAAATAAACTCTGACCATGATCACCAAAATAGGAATTGAGACTCTCTTGTGATACACAGCAGGGCCACAGAAGCAATCAATAAAATACTTGAGACATGGAACGTAGATGACATTAACCTTTGGCTGATGGGGATGATGGCGACTGATGGTCGCAAGCTGCGACTGGGCACGGATAGATATTTCTCTTTCGCACTGCCCCCCAGCTTCTCTCTCTCTCCTTCTGTCTCGCCTTCTATGACTTACCTTTGCTCTTTTAGCTCTTTCTCAGTTTTGCTATCTGTCTGTAAATCTCTCCCTTTCTTATCCTCTTGTCTTCTCCGTCTCCGCCACCTTTCTCTCATCCTTTCTGTTTTCTTTCCCTTCACACCACCCACACTCACTGCTGTCTGCCTGTCTGTTCGGGCCCTGTGAACACACATACACACACACATACATACACACACACTTAGCAGCTGAAGCCCTTTTCCAGTGAAATGTCAGGGGAAAGCTGAGCTAATGCCAACCATTACATTCTACCAGCATTGAAAATCTGGCAGACTCTCTGAGCGCCCAGCCTTAAATATGATAAGGCCGTGTGAGCAAATGCACGATGGTGTGAATGCGAGCGCAGTTACATTAGCACACTTTTGAATCATGTATCAGCGTGTGTACATTAATATCTGTCATCTGTGATCCATCATCTGTCACAGAGGTCAGGCAGAAGGACAGTTGCTAGGATGAGGAGATGAAAAATAGAGGACGTGTTCCTCTTTAACCTCCTCTCATTTTCTCACGTCATTATCCATTTCCTGCTTCTTTAGATTAAAACCGACGTATATGTTAAGGATTTTTTGATATTCTATATATTGTACCATCGATAGTTCCTAAAAATGTAAAGACAATTTCACATGTCGTCGTTTTAGTTATTTTTCTGTGACGGTGAAATGAAATGACTTGGAACCAGCCTGATTATTCACTGCATGTTAACTATGTTAGTAATGTATTACGGAGCAGCACGGAGCCTGGATCTGCCATAAATGATCTTATTACATTTGCGTTTAGTGTGATTGTGCTCCTGTTTTGTTTAGTATGATTTACGGTTTGTAATCTATTTGCTCACACGCTACGATGCACAGTTAATCCTGAACCGCACCACAGACTTTTTGGCACGAGTTAATATGCATTGCAAAACTCAGTTCTGCGTGCAGCACAGGCTAAGATTTAAACATAGATTCAAATCTATGAGTCTTTGTGTGATTATGTGTTTTTCCATAAGGCTGGAAAATACACAAATTGAAGTCACTGTATGCCGTAGTGCTGCCTCATTAAATGGTTATTTATTGTGTTATATAAATAAGCCAAATTCTTCTTCGTTGGAGAGTGCAAATAAACTCTTGCATAGTCACAGCTGGAGAGACCAGTGGCCTGTGCATACATGTGACTGTGCCTGTGTTTGTGAGTGTGTGTGTGTGTGTGTGTGCTAATTTAGGACACAGCACTAATGACCGAATTATAATTCAGCTCATGCACACAGGCAGGAGAGGCACATGGACTCACAAGTGCACACACACACACAGAAAAAAAAGGAAAAAGTGTGGCTGCGTCACTCTGTGTTCATGTCTGTGTTTTTATACATCCGTGTATGTACGCATGCATTAATATGCGTGCGACTACTGTATGTCGATCTGCCTGCAACGCCCCCGTCCCCCGCCTGCGCGAGATGACGAGGTCACTGGGCCGAGCCTCTTAACTTCACAGTTCAATTTGGATTTGCATAATCCTGGCGTTAATTTCCACGGGGTGCATCCATCCAGCGTATCTCGACAGGTGATGGAGGGTTAGACAGCTATCCCATGTTCCACCGCTCCACCGGCAGACCGGAGAGAACAAACACCCCAGGAGAAGAAGAAGAGTGCGAGAAACACGGGGATAAAGAATGAGCTGATGATTTATTCTAGGAGTCAAACACACAAAAGCCTAGAAGGAAGCTGGGAAGTCAATGATTTAATTTATTTATTTATTTATTTAGCTAAAATCCCCATTAGTTACTACCAAGTAGAAACTACTCTTCCTGGGGGTCTGTACAAAATAACCCTACATCACAATGTAAAAACAACTATGTAATTGAAATCCAAAGGGAACAAAAACAAATGAAAAAGTATTATTAATATAAAGTAGAAATTATCAGTGGAATGGAATACAGATGAAAAATAAATTGCAAAAGAAGACACAGATTAGTAAGCATAGAGACCGCAGTGTTCATTTACTCAGAACATTACAATTAATGGCAAAATCACTCATTTTTAATTAGTCTGAACCTCGAGATATTTCTTTATCAAAAAGGAGCCTGCAAGCTAAACCGTTTGTCACTCATGCATAAAGGAAGAATAAAAGTATGGATTAGAGTTTTGTTTAAACGTGTCACTCACAAGCTACTTATTGGAGCAAATCTTGCCTCAACGTACGGATTATGTAGGAGAAATGTGTGCATGTAAACAACATAGACAGACTCTCCCATATGACAGCTTAACGTTGGGAATTTAAGAAAGCATGAATAACCTTTATAGTCAACAGTCATATTCTATGACAGCTAAATTGCTAATATCAATCATTGTGGTTTATATCATATGCCATTGAAATATTGGATGAAATTTACTGGCTAGCTAACCGTTAACAAGTAAGGGATAGTGTACAGCGAGCCAGCGAAAGGGTGAAGCCGTCTATTTCACAGCAATGACCCACTAGCTGTACATTATCCTGCTAATTACACGGCTGCTTACTTAACTAATCAATAATTTGACACAAAAACGGTCCTCCAGAGTCCAGCATCAGGACTGCGTCCATAGCAACGGTCTGTTATACATAGCAACGGTCTGCTATAAAGAAATAACAGACCGTAGAGCGGCGTGATTGACCAATCAGAATCGAGTATTCAACAAAGCTGTGTAATAAACTAACTTAACGTTAACAGGATTCCTTTGTAAACAAGTCTCACGTACGGAGCACTTATAACGTTAACACTTGCCCCATGGAGCTATTAAGAATGAAGCCACTCTAGTCTATTGTTAACGTTAAGTTGGTTAACCCTAATTTTAAATGATATAACTCTAACGCCACCAGTTTGTCAACACATTTAAAGTGAATCCAGTGGTGGATGAAGTACCTGAAAACCACACTTGAGTAAAAGTACAGCTATATAACCAGAAAATGACTTTAGTAGAAGTTAAAGGCGCCTATTACAATATTACTTGAGTTAAAATTAATTTATTTATTTAGGAAATGTAGTGGAGTGAAAGTGAAAGTTGACAGAAATATGAAAACTCAAGTAAAGTACAGACACTCCCAAAAAATACTTAAGTTAAATTACGCCACTGAGTGAATCGCACCGTATAGACGTTAACTGTTCAATTTACAATCGGCGAGTGAGAGCATGAGAGTTGTGTGTGTGAGTGAGTCAAGTAAAAGCTCTTTGTGTTAACGTTTTATAGATCTATCCTGAGTGCCTTCATCTTTATTCCCCAGTATAACGTTATGACAGTCAATTTGAGAATTTATCGGATAGGTAAAAGTTATTTGAAAATCTATAGGAAGGTCTAGTTGCAGCCGCGGCAGCAATACAAGGAGCAAAATTCTTCGTATATCGATGATCACAAAGAAAGAAAATCATCTCTGTTTGAAGTTGCAATCAGACGTGAGGTCTCCTGAACATTTAATCTTAGGGTTAAGGCAAATATTAGGTTAATAAACAACTTGTTTAGGTTAGCTTAGCCAGTGAACATGCATCACTGTGACCCACAGGACATAAGGCAGCGCCTCTGGGTGAAATAAGTTTTTAGGAAGTCCATAACAGAGGTGACGGTCGGCTCAGTGGCACAAAGATGGCCGCCGTTGTCTGAGTTTGACCCAGTGACACATTTCCTGTCCCATCTGTCTGTGGGACCCAGAGGAGGAGAGAGTCTCCCTGAACACCGGGGGAGCAGGAGTGTGTGAGTGTGTGTGTGTGTGTGAGGCTGCATCTCTATGTCGGCTTAATGTTTACTCAGTGAGACCCAGCTTGTTTCTGAATAATTCAGTCTTGTTCATGCACACACACAGACACACACACTTTACCGTCCCAGTGGCGCAGGCGGTGTGCTGTCAACCCCTGCTGTTAATTTGTACCAGACATGCAGGGGAAAAAATCCAAATCTCTTCCGCTGCCCTTCTCTTTTCTCCATTATGATCTCTCATCTTCTTCCCTGCTGTCTCTTTGACCCTTATCTTCCTCAGCTCTCTCTATCTCTCTCTCTCTCTCTCACACCTCGTTTTTCTGCTTTATCTTCACATCTTTCATCCCCTCGTTCTCCTTCTGCCTGCCATCTGACTCTTCCTCTCTCTCTCTGTCTCTCTCTCTCTCTCTCTCTTGCTCATGCATAAGTAAATGAGAAGCAGCGAAACACGTCTTACTACTCTCAAAGTTCAGCTTCTTAGCTTTTAAAGCTGCATAATTGAGTAGTCTGGAAAGTGAGAAGAATAAAGACCTGGTCACACTATACAGTGGTATAATGAAATTAAGTTGTGCATCTTTGCTAAATAGCTGGTTCTAAAAACTGGGTGATGCATTGACTGCTCGCAAGGCTAGTTGGTGAACTACTGTAGCTGGCAGGCTATAATGCCTAGTTCACACTACAACACGACTTTAGCCTTGATTTTCCACTCACCGACGCCATTTTTGAAGCTCCCCGACACCAGATCGGAGGCAAATCGGTGTTCGCTCAGCGCTCGCAAATCGGCGGTCAAGCGCAATGTGCGATCTGTGAAAAGACTCAAACCGAGATGTAATTTCCCGTGTCATTTATGGCGTGTGCTTTCATGACAAAACGTAGTTTGCTAGTACCAGACATACTCATAAGCGACTCCTCCCGGTGAAAGACCTTGTAGTGTGTAACCCCATAGCGCCAGTCAGTCATGTAGTGTGAAAACCATGACTTCAAGACTCTCAATTAAAAGACAGAAAGTTGTGTAGATCTAACGGCTTTGAAATTTTTCGTGGTGTGAACTTGGCTTTACTGCTAATAACATGCTAGGCGGCTGGGCTAGCATGTTGGGCAGCTACAATAGCTCCCAAAGTTTCATTCTATTCTCTTTCTACGCTTCTGTTTACTCCTCACTGCCATTTCCTTCCACATTGTACACCATTTTGTTCGACAAAAATGAAATAAAAACAAAGCTCTCTGAGCTAGCAGGCTTGCAAACAGTTAGCAAACTTGTTAGCTTAGCTTGGTTGTTAATGGGACAGTAAGATCACACTAAAATAAACTAAACTAATGCTGCAGCACTATCATAGCTATTACGCTACGTAGCAAATAAGCTACGATAGCTTCCTCCATTTTGGACTATCTGTCCCCTCAAAGGTCGGCAGCACTGTCAAGACGGCTTGCTATTGGTCAACGGCACACATTTGCGGGTCAAAGTTCATCCAAGTTGAACTCAACACGAAAAATGTGTGCAGAGTTACTTCGCCCCATGAGGGAATCCACCAATCGCAGCAATTCTTTTGGAATTAATTGAAATTCAGGCTTTAAAGCAGGGCAGATATGTAATTTCTAGTTATCTGTGACCTCCAAGTGAAAAGATGTCGAAATAATGTAGGCCTATGTTCACTAAAACATGACTTACTCCGTCTGCATCATGGTATACATTTCAAATCATTTTGATGCTTGTTTTGGTACCTTGAACAGATAGACTAACAACCTATGTGTATTATAAATCATGCATTCAATCACATAATAATGCTTTATTCATACGAACTATATTGATTGATTGCTGACACATTTCAGCACAAGCTTCAAAGAATATTATTCTGGACTGAATTGATTCATGAATACGTTCAGTCTACATGATAAAGGGAGGAAGAGGGAGAGCAGGAGGAGAAAGAAGAGGAGATAGGATTGATAAAACATGCAAGATAAAGAGAAAAGGAGGCACATACACACACACAAGGCAAGAACACAAACACACACACACTGACAGTCGTTTTCAGTGATCCCCATTTCACTGTATCTCCTGTTAACAATCCTTATAATCTTACAATCCTCAGAAATCTGATTGATCAAAGTATCTTCAAAACTCAGCACTCAGATACATCAAAGCTCAAGTGTAAGTCTGTGTGCATGTGTGTGCTCCCTCTCTTGCCTCTCCTCCTTCCTCATCCCTCCTCCCTCCTCCTACTTCTTCCTCAGTACTGGGTAGCATGATACAGCAGAATGCAAAACACCTCGAATGAGTAAAATGGCTGTTATTGTATGTCTCGGGGACTATTTATGTCCCTTTCTTTTCCTCCTCTAAAACTCAGACACACCGTGACGTCACGTCAGGCGACATAATGAACTGCCTTTTCCCCTCTTCTCCTCTATCCCGAGCCATTTTTCTTCTTTTGCTCCCCCCCTTTCTCTACTTTCCATAGCTCCACACTTTCTCCGTTCATTTCCCCTCTCTCCTTTTCTGCCCTGCAACAGAGAAACTCTGGGGTGAACAATCCTCCTGAATTTATTCCGAATTGTGATAGTGTCTGCTAAACATTATTTACAGCCTCCTTCACTTACTGTACTGTAAATCTGGGGGCAATAAAAAATGTCATGCATGTGTGTTCGTTCGTGCATGCACATGCTGTATATATGAGGTCATAATCAATGTGAGTAATGATGTGTATATGTGCACTTGTGTATGCGTGTGGGTGGGTGTCTGTGTGCCAGACTTGGTCATGCATAATGAAAATCCCTGGGTCTTGTCTGGGCTACCCCACTGAGATGGGATATAATTGATTAAATGGTTATTATATGCTAATCTTACCATTATACATGCTATCTATAGAGTAAAGCCTGGCTGTGTGCGTGTGTGTTCAGGTGTTATCGGCGTGTTTGCGGTGTATCTACAGTACATGTGTGTTTGTGCAAATGTAATAACTGTGAGTCTGTGTGTATTCATGCAGGTCTGAGCGTGCCAGCGGTGTGTACAGTACGTGTGTGTGTGTGTGTGTGTGTGTGTACTCGTAGGGCGGGCTGATGTATTTCTGTCCAATTAGCCAGTGACCCAGTTCTCTCCGGCTGTCTCAGAGTCATTCTGTGGTTGTAATGGATTCACTCTATCATCATATCCAATCTCCCTGTCTGCATTACGGTGGAACACCACTCAATTTAACCCGCACATGACGTTCCCCTTACCAAGGACGGTTCAATCAATATCTGTGGATACACACACGTACACATGCACACACTTTTTCTCGCAGTTTGCTCGACACAAATCTGAGATTTTATCAGGAGCTACAAGTTGGAGCTGTTCCACTGACACCGATATTTTTTGTAGCTTTAAAGGACCAGTGTATAACAATTGGGGGGATCTATTAGCAGAGATGAAATCTAATATTAATAAGTATGTTTTCATTAGTGCATAATCACCTGGAACTAAAAATCGTTGTGTTTTCGTTACGTTAGAATGAGACGTTTATATTGAAGGAGCAGGTCCTCTTCACAGAGTCCGCCATGTTGCACCGCCATGTTTCCACAGTAGCCCAGAACGGCTTGGGCCGCAGTCCATAATGTTACTCGCTCACATCGCCGCCGCTCTCTCTCTCTCTTGCTTCACCACTCACTTCCCTCGTACACACCAAATGACCTACACTACTCTCACAACAACTGACACTAGAGAGGGCCATTTGCGTTTTTTTGCGTCGGCCACCGTAGTCCTTCTACACGCTTGGTGCACAGGAGAGGCTTCAGTTGGTTGCAATCTGTAACCTCACTGCAAGATACCACCGGATCCTACACACTGTTTGTTTAAAGGTGGATACATGTCAATACGCAGAACTTGCACATTCATGTATCATATCTCCAACATCCAAGTGGTGAGATTGTCAAGTTCTTGTAGCAGTACCAACCTTTTACATTTATTTTTCTCTCTTAAAACCCACACAGAGCAGCTTTAACATCAAAATACACTTCATATTATGTCACTGAAACCTGACCATGCACCTGTATTTACTTCCTTATTGGTCACCTTTTCTATTTTCTCCAATTAATTTCGCGCTCTATTGGTTGGTCCCTATAGGGATGCAGGGTCAAAGAGACTCTTGTCTCTCCTTTGAATATTGTTCATTAAAGGAATAGTTTGACTTTTGGGAAATATGCTTATTAGCTTGTAACCTTTGGACAGAGTCAAGCTTGCTGTTTCCCATTTTTCCGACTTTGTGCTAAGCTAAGCTAAACTAAACGACTGCTGGCAGTAGCCTAAAGGCCCTAACACACCAAGCCGACGGTCAGTTTGGGGCCGTTGGTGAGCGTCTGTTGCCCTAGTTTTTGCGGTGTGTCCCACACCGTCGGCTCTAGTCTGCTTGTGTCTGAGGTTTTTCGGACGATTCAGCATGTTGAATCAGTGGCGGAGCCAGCCATTGAGAGAAATCACTCTGATTGGCTGTTCAGATTAAGCTAATTAGTGCATGAGAAGATAAACGGAAGTCAGACGCCACTATGTTTCATGTACGTATCATAACAACGGCTTGTGTATCCGCCGTCCTCGGTCTTCCGGTTTCCCTTTTTGAATGACGAACACACCTACCGCCATCTGCTGGTGTGGAGGGCTATTTCCTCTCACGCAGGCACAGAACGTATGTAATTGGCTGTTGGCTGTAGTCTTTGCGGTGTGTTCTAGTGCAACTTTTTGGCAAAGAACACAGGCAAAGTGAGGCGATGCCACATGCAGCTTTCGTCACCGCTAATTCTCTGATATTGGTTTGGTGTGTTCGGGCCTTTATATTTACCTTAGAGACATGAGAGCGGTCTTCTCATTTAACTCAAATCAAGTCAATTTATTATTTTTCCTGAGAAAGTGAATACACATATTCCTTATAGGGCTTAGGAAAACAAAATAAAAACAGATCTTACTATACATTTGTGAGATTTTTGTGCCGAACTGGACTTTTGGTGTTCAGTGTGCACACAGCATAATAGAATGACTTTACAATGGTGGTAATAACATAAATACCGGTGTCAAACAGCAAGAGATGTGTTTTTAAGTACATATTTCTCATGAAATACATAAAAACGGCTTCCTTCAGAATACATGCCACGTGCATGATTTATTATTCCTTACTGCCTCCTTATCTGCCAGCAGGAAGTATAAGCGAGTCAGCCAAAAGGGAGCTGAAGTCAGCATCATGTCCAGGGTAATTCTCACAGACTACTCCTTTACACTGGAGCACAATTTTCTTGAAACATTTAAGTAACACCCACGTATATTGGTTGCACTGATTTTATTTTCTCGATTTGATGTCACCAGCGGTCTGCACTTGCAGATAACTAGGCTAGGCCTCCATGTTTAGGACGGAATAGCCAAAAATCTAGCACCCTATTTCCAATGATGGCACCTTATTACAGATATTCATGTCACGCCACTATGAGCTCACCTTTTATCCTTGTTGTTCTGTCCCTCTCAGACAAAACTGGCTGATATCCAGGAAATAGCCCTCTGTCATTTAGATTGATGGTCGCTGAGTGACAACACCATCAATTTAGTCAGGATGATATTGGATGCAAGTCCATACATTGCTCTGTCACACATCTGAGGCGTTCTAGTCTATCATAGGACGTTTATAGCTTCCAGGCTCCTACATTCTCAGTTGCATGCACTTATATATGGACACTTTATTGGTATACACTGTTAAGAATTTACCAGTAAAATAACAGTAAAGAACAGCAGGGTTGCCTTTATGTTACTGTAAAATTAACATTATTATACTGTCGCTGAAATTTACAGCTTTGTACTGTTAATGAAAAATAAAGTTTGAACTTTTTTTTTTTTATTAATTTCACAGTATTTTACAGTTAATTTACTGTTTAAAGATACATTATATTGCTGTTTTTCACCTTTTTCTTTTATATTATCTCACTGATTTGTTTTAATGCACTATTTATGTTGTATTTTTTACATACATTTTTTGCCTAGATGAATAGACTTAGCTGGTTTCAGCCATAGGAATAATCACACTAAATACAATTAAAGGCACTTGTTAGTGGAAAAAGGCTATAATAGACTTGTTGACACTTTTCCCAAAATGTCTGTCTCTAGCTGGCTACAAGCACAGAATGCAAACCAGAACAACATGTGAGTGAAGAACAATAAAGCTAATTCACTGATTTTACAATCATGTACAATGTACAAGCCTCACATGTGCAGATCAGGTCCCAGAATTCAAGAAATACTGCATGAAACTGTTACTGATGATCCTTTACACGGTTAATCAGCAGTAAAGTGATGTTTTTTAACCCTCCTGTTGTCTTCCCGTCGACCATGCAACTTTTGTTTTGCATGGATTGCATGGAAATCGACCCGGTCTGGTTTGACTGTTTTTAAAGCATACATTATAAATTATCACCCAATTCTGTATGACACCTTTTTGGCCAACTTCATTCCAACTCATTACCACAAGTTTTACACTTTTTGGGGGGAATTCTGGGTCAATAAATCTCATTTATATGAAATTAAACCTATTTTTTGTAGGAATAAATACAGAAATTATGAGTTATTTGGACTATACTCAAAATTGGAGGAACATATGTTGATGGATTATCACAGACTGGTATATGTCAAAGTTTAGTGAGAATATTATAAATATTACAATATATAAAAAAAATGTTTAATGACAGTGTGACACATTGCACCACCACAGGTGCTATAATTTTGAATAAAATACCCAGAATGCAATGAAAATAGTGGTCATTGTTTTATTTTTTTTGCAAAGATCATATAAGGGGACCATTCATGTAATTTTGGGGCAATTAGGTGAAAGACATCCATATTTATGATATAATGAAGTTTGAAAACGGGTCAAATTTGACCCGAAGACAACAGGAGGGTTAAGAATGCATTATAGTTCAGTTGAAAAACGGCCTATGAGCGTAATTGAATCAATAACAGGTTAATACTGTTGAAATCCTGCTGTAAATTAACAGCAATTTTTTACAGTGTACTATATTTTTGGTAAGTTTCTTTCCTCAACAACCTTTCCACTGCATATGACGGTGTGTCTCGACTGAACCTGAAAATAACTTTAATCCAGTATTTCCATATACCCATGAGTGTGCAGCAGTTATATAATATGATTCTGTGCTGAAAGAGAGTTGTTGTAACACACAAAGAACAATCATGTACAAAAAAGGAGAGGCGTGTTTTCACCGTCCAGACACGGTGAACCGATGCTGCAGTTTGACTTTTATACCTCCCTTTGTTGCTTTGTGTGCATGTGTGTGTGTGTCTATGTACGTGCGAGTGTTATCTGTTCACACACCTGTGTCAGCCAGAGACGGCATCCTGCTGCCCCACTCTCCTGTTGCCATGGTGAACTCCCTTTGGCCTATACAGCAAGTGCACAGGTGTCTTCATGTGTGCAACTTTTTTGCTTTTAACGGATGTGTTTGTATCCGTGCACGTTAATATATGCATGGCTGCACGGAGACCAGTGTGCGCCTATGCAGGTATAAAAGGGATGATTTGTGTGTGTGTGTGTGTGTGCACATGTACTTGGTGTGTCAGCCTGTGTTTTATTGGACGCACGTGTCCTCTGCGATGGAGCATTGAGACAGACGTGGGAGGAGGGATGTGATGACTCAGAGACGGTGGGAGGAAGAGGTCCTCGTCCCCTTTTAGTCAGGCTGTTTGTCGTCCAGATTCCTCTCTCTGGTCTCACCTGTCGTCTTTTCACCTCTCCTCAAATCAATTCTCTTTTTTTTTTTTTTTACACAGCCACTTGGCGTGAGAATTGATCACTGTTAAAGCAAAACTTTCATATCATAACAAACCCACAGTTTACAGCTGACAGCCTCAACAACATGTGGATGCAGAGGTGACTGCAGGCCGCAGAGAGGAGCGCTTCAGTCAAATACTGACAGCTGACGACATTCTCGGCCACATGTCTGGATCGACACTGGTACTCGCAAGTTAAGCAGTTAGTTGGGAAGATGTCACAAGGACAGACGGACGGGCTGAGAGGCTCAGACTGAGAGTGTCTGTCTGAGGCTTGTGCTGTAACATTTGGGAACTTTATGCTGATAGCGATTGTGTGTTTCAACATCAGAGTTTCACTGCATATGTAGATGAATGATATTTCACAACTATGAAAGAAATGCATAACGTAGCTGGATTGAGAAGGCAAATGATGAGGAATGTCTGGGTTACTAGTTATCTGATGAAGCCGGCCCACACTACACAAGATTTTTCAAATCTTAACAGATGTTGAAAATGTTAGAGACCCCACACATAATGACATGTTATGATACATTTAACAGATTTGTTCCTATAGTGTGTGGTGAGCAACGATTTGGCCAAAACAGCACACCACACACTAACAGATTCCATTCATGAACAACAAGAGTCCCGACTCACAAAACCGGAGATCTCGCCGAATCTCTCACGATCAAACGTGACTTTAGGTGCAAACATGGCAGACGACGGACATGAAGAATTAGCGATGTTCGTTTTTTGCACTACTACTATTACTGTACTGAAAATTCATGAAGAGAAAAATATGGATGGAGACATGTTAAATAAATGCTTGTGTTGTTGCCACAAATCAACAAGTTGGTCCTCCATTTCTGAGGTCCATACTACTTTATGCTTCGCGTTTTGCATCAGCTCATGCATTAGCCACGGCCGCAATGACTGTGGTGGTTGTCCTTCCTTCTTCAGTCAGCTTGATTCTGAATTCACTATCGTTCTTTCCCTCATGACCGCGTCATCGGCTGTCCTCGGGGGTTCTCCACACACAACAGGATACCCGATAGGGGTGTAAGAAAATATCAAATATCGCAATATTATGTTTTGTGATACTGTATCGATTCTCAAAACCACTCTATTGAAAAAATACAAATTTGATTTTACTTAGATTTATGCATATGGTGGTGTGTTCTTTATATTGTGATTTTTTTTTTCTCCCGAAATATGATTTAAAAAATCTAAATATATTGCCTTGCTTAGTGTATCGCAATATATCGCAATATATTGAATCGTAACCACTGTATCAAGATACGTATCGCATCGCTACATTCTTGCCAATACACAGCCCTAATAGCCGATCGTAAATTTTGAACAGTTTAATATTTACAATTTGAAATCCAGGACGGCCTTCCAAGTAAATCGAGGGATGTAAACAACACTCAACATACCTCACACCACAGGAATATCTGGCAAGATAATCTTTAGGACCATCAAAGAATCGGGGCTTTGCTGACCATTGTCGAGAGAGTGGAATCCAATACCAAGATCGGCTTGATTCTCGTGTAGTGTGTGCCCGGCATTAGTTGCTGAACATTTCTTGGCTTGTGATATGTTAGTTGTACCAGCTTATATACTATAGTGCAGTGGTTCCCAAACTGGGGAATGTTTTTTCTTGTAAATACCGGATAGTTTTACTACCTCAGGACTCTGTTCGGATTAAACAAGATAAAAGAGCCCTCTGGTTGAACTGGTTGATGCAACTGGCATCGAGGGTTCAATAGACAATGCTTCATTTCAAGGTTTCCAACATTTTGTAAAAGAATCTGCTCTAGTATATACATTGTACCAGATTAATATATTAGATACAATTTCTTTTCACATTTTCAGAAATAAAATAAAAGACAATTGTGCTCTACTTCCTTAATAACAATAAGAGACTGAGAGCAGTTGTATTATTCTGTACGGACTCGACCTGAATGAGCTCTCTGTCATCTTAGCTGCTTTTACTGCTGCCCTTTTTTTACCTCCTCCCTTTTGCCTGACTTTAAATCTCTCCTCTTCTCCTTTTTACCACTTTACTCAGACGGTTCTCATCTCTTCCTCCCTATGCTCTTCCCCCTTTATCATTTCCTCACAGTCTATGCTCATCCCTCTCTCCAATCCTCTATCTTTCCTGTCTGCTTTTATCCTTTTCATTTTCTCCTCCCCATCTCCTCCCATCCTCTCCTCTGACTATCTATCTTTTTTTCCCATCCCCTACACTTTATCTACTTCACCTTCTTCTCGCTATCGCTTCTTATTAATGCCTCCCACTCTTTTATCGGCTCCCTCAGTTATTCTATCTTTGACTTCTTCCTGTTTTTATTCTAACCTCAGCTCGCCTTTCTGGCTCCCTGTGTCTCCTTCGCCGTGCGTGGGCTCCGTCCTCGACGCTGCTGCTGCTGCTTGACTCACAGGGCCACGGTGCGTTTGTGCATAGGACTGCATGGATGCTGTGATGGTGAGGATACGTTGCTAGGTATGCCATCATATATTGATGCGTTTGTGCACGTTTAATGCATTTGCAAGAGGGAAATTGTTGGTGTGTGTAGTGACAAACACCTCTTGCTTCAAAGCATCAACCCTGCTCCACCTAGCAACAGCCTGCACGGTGCACACACTCTTCCCTTTTTCGCTCTCTTTCTGCCCCCTCTCATCTCTCTTTCAACCGCCCCTTCATGCTGTGACTGGGAATACTGGAGATGAATTTACATGCTCACATGCAGGTATACTGGCACAATCACACACACACACACACACACACACACACACAGTGGCTCTGTTGCTGGTGTTTAAGCAGATCTGATGACGTTGGTTTCGGCTGCGTGAAAGCTTCTAAAGAATAATATTCAAAAAGAGACCTTTCGGTTACTATGGTAATGACAGCGATATGAATGTGACAGGTTCCTCATAAATGCAGTCAGATTGAGCACATCTCCATGTAATTATACCTGGGTTGAGAGCTCACTTCAAATCCATGCACGACACACATACACACATTACTCCACGCTCTCTCACTGTGTGTCTCTCACTCTCTCTCTCTCTCTCTGCACGCTGCTGTTACACTGCTTTGTGACACACACGCACACACACGCACACACACACACACACACACGCCACTAGCACCTCAGAAATGTTCATATGAGTAAATATTGTAAGTGTAATGAAGACAGCTCTGAAAATGGAGGGCTGGTGACCTTTAGTTTTAATATGTTGTATTAGTCTACACACTCTCTCTCTTTCAAATACACACACTAACACGTGCACACACTTACTTTCTGAATATGAAATTATGTTTTTCTAATATGCACACAGACACGCCTAGCTTTTGCATAAACAGGGAGAGAATCTAAATACAGATAGCGGGCATTCAGAGGAGGTTTTTATTTTCATTTATTTATGTATTTAAAATGGTAATTCAAGCCTGCACGTCTCCTAAAAATGACGCTCCCCTACAACGAAACTGTAATGTCAATTATGTTTCGAGGAAAACGTATTTACTCACAAATATGTGTTTGTCTGTGGAAGTCTGTGCAGGTAAGTGGGTGGGTGGGTCAACACAGGACTTTCACCCAGAGAGACTGCCGTTGGTGTCCTGTGTGGAACCAAAAGTCAACGCTGACTTATTAAAATGTACGTCCGTAACTTAATTAACGTAACAAACATACGTATTTTAAGCCAAATCATGATGTTTTATGAAACATAACCAAGTAGTTTTATTCCGTTTTTGTTGTGTTGTTTCAATTTACAAAGTCAACCACGTGTTTACTGTAAAACTGCGACCGTAATCCGGGAGATAATACGTTTATTGTGAATAAAGTTTAGTTGTTTGGGAACATAATTTTGTAGGAGACAGGTTTAAAGCCTATTACTGCTAATTTTATGGTTCTCTAGTGTATTATATTAAAACTGTAGTAAACTGTACTAAGTTAAGTCAGATTGCAATATTTATAAACTTCATAAATTCTTCACATTTCAGTATCTTTCTGAGGAAAATAGCAGCCAAAGACCGTATCATTCATCATGCAAAGCAAGCAACGCACCAAGCTTCACATTTTGGTCCCAATAACTGTCTGCAGTTTGGTCATAAAGGCAGAAATACCCTGATACACCAAAGACCGGGCTCATGTCATTTTAATGGTTTCGTCCACGTCCGTCAAACAGAGAGCTCCACTGCACTCTGAGGACAGGGATTGTGTCAACGAAAACAATCCACCAAATAGCGGAGCAAGTTGTGCATTACCCGGTGACTTAATGGATAAAAGAAATCTCCAGACACCACCTGGCGTAAATGCACCCGTCTCTCTCTTTCTGACTCACACAGCTAAAGCAGAAATAGATGTCCATTTAAAACATCATTCATCTTTGGTGGGGTTTTTTTCCTTTTCCCTGACAGGACATATACCGTGTTCTGACATATATTTCATATAAGATTCAGAGTCTTGCATTGTGTCCCTCAGGTGAGATATATAACATAAATAGAACACACATACCAGACAGTGAAACCACTACAGCCACTCTCTTCTCGACACTTTGAGCACATGACCCAAATGAGAAATGCTCTTTCATCCTGTGATGCAGGATCTGGAAGAGACTTGTATTATGTGTTGGAATCTATCCGAAGCTTATAGAAGATTTTACCACCTGAAAACCTCTATATTCATATTTCAAAAATAGATTTTTTTCTCTCCTGCTTCCTCTCTGGATTTGCATAAAAATGACTCATGAATTCAACGGCAGCCCATAATTTCCTTCATTTTCATGCCAGGAATCACTCAGTGAGGACCAGGCATTAATTGGGCATATAGTGCTTTATGTCTTAGGAACCTTTTTTGTTTACCTTGAGGAGCCTCTCTGTAGAACAAAAAGAAGTCATGCCCATGGGGGCTGATTGGAGGGCGCTTGAGATGGGATTTCATCCATCTTGACAAGCGTCCCTGTAATTAACTTCACAATGAGATGGACTTGAGGCAAAACAGCACTTTGTCTCTTTGGTTAAGTGCCCTCAGTGTGGGGCGCTGTAGTCAGGAAATGAAGCCTGGACATTATCAATCTAGAAGGGAAGTGATAGATTTAACCCGTCGCATATAAAGAGATGAACAAATCCTCAGTTTATTCCAATACTCTTAACCTCCCTCCTGTAACTGTAACCGAGATTTTTTTTTTTAAATTGTGAGGTCATAAGTTCAGTTTCCCCAAGAGCATTTAAAGGTCCCATATTATAACAAAGTGAGATTTTCACGTTTTTTTATATTATAAAGCAGGCTTAAATCCTATATAAATACTGAGAAAGCAACGAAACACTCAATCCACAGGGAAATGCACACAGCCCGTATTCAGAAACTCATTGCATTTGAAACAAGCTGTCAGGATTTCTGTCCATTTGTGATGTCACGAATATACAATATTTAGACCCTTGACACAATTTTAAACGTAAACATTCTAAATGTGTCCCAGTTTATTTCCTGTTTGTAGTGTGTGTGAATGTCATCAGCTGACAGGAAGTAAACATGGACCCAAGCTGTTGCCTAACAACGCAATTCTGTTGCAATTCCGTCAAAATGCGCTAAAACGGAGCATTTCAGACAGAGGGTAAATACAGGTATATTCAGGCTGCATGTAAACATGTTCTAGCAAAAACACAAAATACAAGTATGAACCTGAAAATGAGCATGATATGGGACCTTTAAAAGATCACAAAATGCCCCCTTCTATTCAGCGCTATTGACTGTCCAACTTCATTTTCTGTTAATTTGATGTTACTACATTATAGTTTGGCAACAGATGTGTAAAGTTTGGTGCAGAGTAATACATTCATTTAATTTTATCCTCATTTATTTGCAACAAAACCTTAAAAAAACAAATGTGTGCAAATGTTGAATGTAAACTCCTTTTTGTGTCTTTAGCCGTGTTCACATATTTACAGTATATGCACATTTTGAAGTTTTGTATTGGAAAATCTGCATGGAAATAGCAAAATTTGACAAAACGTCCTCAATTGCGATAAAACGCTTGATGTGGTTTTTGCCTTTGTCGAAAAAGAGTCAATGCGCTAAAAAGATTATGGAAACACCTTTGACCAATAAATTCTGATGTACCGAACATTTAACTCAAATGACTGATCTGCTGTTTCTGCTGTCGGCGTCTTCTCAGATATTCCCATTACGTGTGAATGCTTGTCTTCGTCTCTGGACAGCATGAAACACGGCCAATACTGGTTGACATGAAAGAACAATTAAAGCTCCCCCAATTGAAACAAATTCCTGAAGACGCCAACGCAAACTTCTGACAAAACTATGCTGTTGCCGAGTTGATGGAAACACGCCTAATTTGCATTTATTTCAAAAGTTTGCTGAAAATTTGCTTGACAATTAAATGGAAACAGGGCTATTGTAACAAACCCAAGATTTCCAAAAGTATTAGAGGACAATCAGGACATGACTGAGGTGTCCTCAGCGGTACTGTAGCTACTACCTTGCGTGGTCTCTCAGCTCTTTGCATACATCGTCCAGCACTCACTGCTTCCCAACATTTGAGAAGTTGGTACGTAACTTTTTGCCAAAACTAATGGCCCAATTTAAAAAAACAAAAAAAAGTATAAAAGAAAAACAACTTTCATTTGATGAACTTGCCTGGACACACAAGTGTTAAAAGTATGTCTTTCACCTTGAAGTTGTGAGACTGGGGGACCATCTGGGAAGACCATATGTCTTCCCACTTCCATTAGTCTAATGAGAGAGGAATCTACTGTAGTCAAATTAGCATCAGTGTGCACAGAGAAAGGTCTGTGTGTTGAGTTTTACACATACAAGCATGCTTGGCTACATCTGGTTACCTGCAATCGGCTCTTTTCACATCAGTAAGCACCTCATGTTTGCTCACCAGAGGGACATAAAGGACCCTGAGCTTTTTAATGTGTATTTTTTTTTTAAAAAAAGGCTTAATATTATAGGAGATTAAGTGTATTTACGAATGAATCAATTGTGTTTTCAGCTGGTAACTGGACTCAGCTTCATTATAAAGCATTTTCCTCACAACCAACAAATCATATTTTGTGTTTTGATGAAGAATGCCCTCATGTGGAATGCTAATAATCACACCCACCACTTAATACGTCTTTCATTATCACATTTTCTCAATAGGAATTAGCATACCAACCTCAGTGGAATATTAAGGGAGAAAATCTTTATAGGAAAAGCAGCTGCTTTAATCTTTTCATTGTGAGTGTAAGGTGCAGAATGCATGATGACTATATAGATGGAGGTCACTTTCCTTATGTACCAACTCCTCCAGTTTCATAGATCAGAATAACACACTAACACTCGGTCCAGCAGTTATACAGATATATTTAGATGATTATTCATCACACGGTCCCCCAGCAAAGCCTTTGAGTGAGCCTGCTGCCGGTGCTTGTATGCTCCAGGCACTTCTTTGGATGACTGGTGGCTGCTGGAATAGACTTTGGCCATTTGTAGTCCCAGTGGGAGTTGAAAAATCCCGACTGAAAACGGTGCGACCACGGAGCTTTGTGGAAAAAAAGAGAGCACAGGAACAAGAACAAAAGAAAAGAACACGGTAAAAGAGGAAGCTTACGACGAGAAATAGAGATGTAAAAACCGGAGAGGCAGACACACAATGACAGAGGGAGAGAGGGAGCGAGAGGAGGCGTTGTGGTACCCAGAGGGACAGAGGGCACGGCTGTAGTGTGTCAGTCGCCGCCCACTTTGACCTTGGTCGCACCTCCTCCATTCATCCATTCACACTGACGTACACACGGGACACAAGGCAGTACACACACACACACACACACACACACACTCAAACGGGACAATACACGCCACGGCTGAAGAGAAACCGTTGTCAGGTGGCCAAGTCTAAATTGAATGCTCCAACTTTCCTCACTTCCTTCCTGTTTTTGTTTGTCTTATTGTGTGTGTATGGGTGTGTGTGTGTGTGTGTGTGTGAGTGAACAAGACAGACTTTGATTCACAGTATGTGCGTTCGTGTGTGCGTAATCTGAATATCTGCATGTGTGTGTGTGTGTGTGTGTGTACATGCTCGTGTGTGTAGGTGGGTGATCTTGCCTGACAGACATCTGTGTTGGATGTTGTGTGACCCGAAGCCGACCGGTCCATTCGGATCACTCCCACACACCATCACACCACCGAGGCAACACAAACACACACACAAACGCATACACACACAGCAACTATTGTTCCAACTTGCCCATGTGACTGTGGAAATGACGCCTTTCCCCCCACCCTGTCACCTTAAGAAACAGCCAAGTGTGAATTCACATTGAGAGCCACTTAAAGCAGGTCTCACTCACACAACAGTCACATTACAGAATATTAGACTGCTCATTTAAAACTCTGCTGTTTTATAGTAAACAAATGTTCCATATACTGCAATACAATCCATGTTTCGCCTTTTAATGCATACACTATGGAACAGTATGAAAAACATTGATAATCATGGTTAGTGCATGCATCATATGTGTGGTTGCATGTATGGTTGTAACATTATGAGATTTTCGGTATCACAATATAGGGTATTATATTAGTAGTAGTAGTATTCTTCTTTTTCTCTTTCTCTTTCTCTTTCTTCTTCTTCTTCTTAATATTATTATTAATTCCAATGACCCTTAAACCTGCAGTAGGCAGTATATTTTTGGCATCATTGGGCAAAAATTCAATAATAACCTTTCAGTATATTGTAATTCAAGTGTTCTGAGAGATAACTAGACTTCTGTACCTCCTCATGGCTCTGTTTTCAGGCTTTAGAAAATCTAGCCCGTGATGTGAGTCTTTGGCCAATCACAGGTAATTTCAGAGAGAGCGATCCTATTGGCTGTGCTCTGGCTGGTGGGCGGTGCTTGGTATTTCCTCAACTGATCGCAACATGGCTGCCGGGTCACAAACTTTCTCATTTTACAGCTAAACAGTGCACTACAAGATGATTCTGAAAACATTTGAGGAGAGAAATAGGCATTACAGTAACAGAATATTGATTCATATTTGATCAGCGCTGTCTAGTTTGATCGTTTGATCGTTTGATCGGAGTTCGCGAGTGATTGACAGCTGCTCAGAGACGTGTGAAATCTTGCAGATGCTATTAGGACCACCAGAGGACACAGAGGCACATGATTTTTTTTTCAGATTACCTGTCTCATGTACTACTGTCAGGATATAGTGACCGTTTTATAAAAATAACTCCATAGCATGTTCTAAAGCATGTTAGTTTACAAGTGAGCAGCAATATAGCATGTAATTAACTACTAAATGAATAATAACATCAGCTGTGAGCTTTTAAATACCGTAGATAAGCAAATGTACACAATATGATTTTAAGGATTCCGACAGACCATGCGCATGTGTTAGACTCTTTATAACACATGCGCAGTGTAAGTGATGACGCGTTGGTGACGATGTGTGGCGACACATCGAGGTGTGGGAGCTGCTGGCCATCCCGTTCTCTTCACACATCCGTGGTCCATCCGCGGTAAGAAAAGAGTAAAGTGGTAAATGACCGGATGACAGACAACGTAGTGTAATGTTATACAGACATAACAAGGCTGCTGTATGAGGGAGGCATCCACCTATACATTACACGGAAACACACCGTGTTAATAATAAGGCGACCATCTCACGGTACCGCCAGCTGTGAGCTGTGATCTGTTTTTAAAGTCACGCACCTTAGCAGAGGTCTGCGCTCTCCGAGTGCCATTCTAGTTATTTTGATATTTTTGTTGTTTAAAAGTCACCAGAATGCAGGAAACTTTTGAAATCCTCCCTATTTTTATGGTCTCAAAGTTAGCAAGTATGTTCTAGTGAATCTGGAGGACAGGTTGCGTCTGCATTAGGGCAAGAAATATGTGATGCTTCTCTATTAATATGATAACATCTGATCCTGCTTCACTTCCAGGCTCCATTCTCCATCTGCCAGTGTGTTCTGAGGGATCGCAGAGGCCAGCATCGCAGACTCGGTACACAATGTGCCTTCAGACATGATCGGTAGGAAAGTTTATTTTTCTAGCAGTCTGTTTTTTCCTTCCTTCCTTCCTTTCTGTTTGGCATTGTTCTACCATCCATAATCTCCACAAAACTCTGTGAAAATGTCAAATTCATTCGCTCAGTTCGCCAGTCAGCTGATATATTCTATTTTCTAGCTGTTTTTTTTTTTTTTTATCTCACAACTGTGGAATTATTATTTTTTCCCCGGTTTTCCATCACACCTCCTATTCAGTTCATTATTTATATAGTTTTGAAATTAAATTTTCTATTTCAGGCTCCGTTCAGAACAAATCATTTCATTCCACAATGCCTGCTGCTAGCTGCTGTACACTTCAGTGTCAGATTTTAGCTTCTGTGTGAGGACATCGGTTGAGGTTGTGTGTTAGATAAGCGCAATCTGCTTCGGTTTATCTTCAGCTTGTTGTAGGACAGGAACAGAATAACACATAAATGATGACAACCAGAGTGACCCATCCTTTTCAAACACACACACACACACACGACCACACCCTTTCTTTCTTTCATCCAGCAGCCCATTCACACATGCTGCTGAGCCACATACAGTAGCACATACACAAACCCACCCAACACTGCACAAACAGCAGGGAGATGACAGTGAATAGTGACCCTCCCTTTCTCTCTTTCGACCACACACACACTCTCTCTTTCCTTTATGTCCAGAACGATGACCCCCTCCATCCCTTTCTCTTTCCTCAGTTAGTCTTTCGGCACAAACACTTCACACAGAGTTGTACAATGAGCGCCCTGTAATGGAGGGAAGCCTATGTCTGCATTGTACCGCAGTGCTTTGTCTCTGGCCATCATCACACATCTTTCCCTCCCTCTATCTCTCTCTCTCTCTGTGTGGCTCTCTCCTTCCTGCTGTACTGTAGTGTGTCCGTCCCCTGGGTCCTATATCTGGAGAGTTATGATGTCGAAACACTCTTCACTCGCTGAAATTGTACAAAAAAAAAAAAAAAGGCTGAGACGGTGTGTGCATTATGTCTGCTGGACGATGAGGGAATTAAGGAAGCGTACGCGTCGTAAAATAGTGCGCAGAAAGAGAGTGAAATGTTGGAACTTGTACATTCTTTTGGGTTCAGACTGTTATCTGTGTTCACGATTTTGTGTCACTCCTCTCTCTTTCCTTTGTCATCCACCTCTCCTTCTCGATATCTATGTTCACATCAACACGGCTGACAATGAACTCTTTCTTTCCCTCCAGCTTCACTCTCTTGTTATCTACCACTCTGAATCAATGTTCACATCAAATCACATGACTACACATGCTCTCTGATGCCTCCCTGTCTGTCTCCATCCATCTGCCTCTTTTCCTCCCTGTAGCAACTAACAAAGAAATAAGTAATGGAAGGATTTGATAAAAATGTGTCTGGACATGTCCCCCGCAACATCACAAAGCCTATCGCTGTGATGTGTTATTAGATAATGTGGTAAATGACTTTGATTTAGCCATTAAGCACACGGTGATTCATAGATTACAGTGTGCTGATATTCAACAAGCAAGAGATAAAAAGACAATTTTTATATTTTTTTTATTTCAGTGTTAATTAATGCTTCCTATTTGACAAAAAACTTGAAAATGAAACAAAACATTTTTTTATTAACATTTATTCAGCCACTAGATGTCGCATTCTCCCTCCCTCGTTCCATTGCATTCACTTCACAACAAGTGGTTGTCAGGCACTTACCGTCAATCTCACCCATTTATACGTTTTTTCCACACTAAGTGACGACAAAGAGATACCATGTGATACCAACATCGTTATGGCTCACAAGCCTTGTTAGAAGTGGGAACCAAACATTAGATAACTTCCAACATTCATTTTGGACCCACCAAAATGTTTTAAATGATTATTTAAAAATCATATATATATATATATAAATATAAATAATATATATATATATAAATAATATATATATAAATAATATAATATATAATATAATATATATACATATAAATAATATATATAAATAATATAATATATAATATAATATATATAATATAAATAATATAATATATATAATATATATATGATATAATATAATATATATATATATTTTTTTTATTTATATACATATTTATTTATTTTTTCAGAAAAAGCCAAACTTTTATTCGGCACCTTTCTAAAAGCTCTGTGGATGTATTAATTAAAAAAAAAAATATTCATCTACATAAAAATGTTATCAATAACACCATCAATGCAGGTTTCAACTACCACGACTTTTGGTTTGTTTTCACTAGATATTGATTGAATGTTCTCACCACACACCTCAAAGACCATTACAGACCTTTTAGCTCATGTAAGACACAGAAAGGCACCGCTAAACTGGAATTACTGGGGATTTTCCTGCAGTGTCTGTGACTGGCAGCTCTGGCTAATGAGGTATCTGGTTCCTCCATACTGCATGTGGGTTTTTTATATAGCGCCATGTTAAGGGATTTTTTTTTTTTTTTTTTTAAATCACACTGTACCGTGCTGTATGTGTTATGTGTTCATGCATGTGAGACAGGCAGAAGAGAAAAATGTTCCTCTGAATGCTCTTGTATGTGTGCGTGCATGTGTGTGTTATTTTGGTTTGTTTGGTTTGTGGTGAGTGCATCTGCGTCTCTGATCTACTCACAAACAACCTGGCACAGATGCTCGGTGTGTGTGTGTGTGTGTGTGTGTGTGTGTTATTCACAGGTCTGTGAATATTCCTTCGCATAAACTCACCTTCTCTTTTTTGCCCCAATTTTCTTATTCATGTACATTTACATTTAGCACATTTACCTTGCTACAGCAGTACTTTATTATATGTATTGTAGTTTAATTATCAGACCAATATACTCAATTTAAGTTATGTGTAACTGCCTACATGTGTCTGACTGTGTGTTTTACATGGTTCAGTAAATCCCTCCAGTCTCACTGCTCTGCGTTCCCCATGACAACAGTGAGTCATTTTTCCTGTGGCTTATAGGGACACACACACACACACACACACACACACACACACACACACACACACACACACACACACACACACATGCACACACACACACACACACACACACACACAATCCTCGTGTAAATAAGTCTTTTTATGTGCATATTGTAGTATGCTGAACAACCAAATAACCTTGTACTCTGACACACAATTTAAATGCAACATTTTTGTCCTGGATCTGAGATTGAGATGGATTTTACAAGGCTGTGCGTGTGTGTGTGTGTGTGTGTGTAAGTGTGTGTGTGTGTTTGTGTGCTAGGATATGTGAATATATATTCCAATCGTATTCTGTTCATTCAGTCTCCCCTCGAAAGGCATTCGTGGTGTTACACATGTAGTCGTACACATGAGAAATGAAGGATGTAGTTGTGTGTAGAATGAAAACAGAGGGCTTAAAAGAGAAGTTCAAACCCTACTTTGCTTTCACACCTCCGTATTTTACCAATCGTTGCACATAGTTGTCAGATTATCTTTTTCAGAAAGCCCCCCCCCAAAGTCCACCGTCAAAAAAGGTTTTTTTAGTTGTGTTCTACAATCTGACAAGAAGTTTGTTTTCAGCATACTGAAGCCTTAAGGCTGCACAGGCTGCGGTGGAGTGTTTCCCTTCAACACTGGCATCATAAGTTTGATCTGACTGGCATTAAAGCCGTGTTTCCACTGCTTGATATGGCTCTGCTCGACTCAACTTGGTGTACGGTCTAAGACCTGCTCTATATATAAAGCACCTCGAGATAACGTCTGTTATGATTTGATGCTATATAAATATAAATTGAATTGAATTGAAATGGACTTGTAGGTCCTTTTCTCTATGCTGTGTTTCTACAGCAGATTGTTCAGTACCCCCTCAGTGTAGGTGGGATCCTCAGATGATCGCCGTAGCGGCAGCACGTAAAACTTCCGTGTCATCATCTTCAACGAGACACTCGCTGAATCATTTCAACGGCAACCAAACAGAGGAACGTCTGCCCTTCCTAAATTGTACGGCGAGAGACAGTTCAGGAAGCAGACAGTGCACCGAGAGTCAGTTTCCTGTCTCGGTGTCACGTGGGTTTCGCCACTGCCTCGCCCTTTAGGAGACCAGCGCCAGGTCCTGAGTCTAGCTAACTAATATTGGTAATGCTAAATATGTCTGTTAGCTGTGTATATATATATATATATATATATATATATATATATATGTATATATATATATATATAT
>CAKAOH010038987.1:0-58389 GCA_916701665.1 Sebastiscus tertius
ATTAATACTTTTTGTTTAATTGACATGGTAGCTTAAAACCTTGAACCTTCATATGTTTATGGTAAATTTTTCCATTCTATTTAAAAAAAATATATATATATATATATAAAACTATATAACTATATATATATTTATATATGTATATATAGTTAGATATATATTTATATATGTATATAGTTATATAACTATATATAACTATATATATTTATATATTTATATTATGTATATATATAGTTATATATATATATAACTATATATATATATATTTTTTTTTTTTTAAATAGAATGGAAAAATTTACCATAAATATATGAAAACTAATTTAATGTTTTCAAGGTTTTAAGCTACCACGTAAATCAAACAAGAATATATTAAGTCACTATTTTTATATTTTTGTTCATGATGTACCATCAAGGGTGTATTTCCTCTCTCAGTCGCAGGCTGATGACGTAGTTTGCTAGAAGTTGCTGCTGAGTCAACACATGAGTTGCTCTGTCAGAGTCGTTCAGCTGCTAGTGAGACAATACCAGTCTATTTTAATATAATAACAACAGCTTTTATAGTTCAATCTCATCATGTCTTGGGTTAAAGCTGTTACAAAGAGTGAAGATGTGTTCGACGAGGATGCAGACGAATTCAGTTTGTTGGGAAGAGAGTGGGCATCCAACATGAAGAAGAGAATCAGGGTAAACAAGCTAATGTAGCTCAATAACTAACCTTTATAATGTGTTTTATTAACTCTGTTTTACTCTAAATGTTTACCTTTCTTGTGTGTGTTGTTGTGGTAACTCTCAGTCTGCTATCTCGTGTTTGTATTCCAGTTATTAGTGTTGTGTAACAGAGTAGTAAAGCTGAGTTTATCATGCTAATGTGATGTGTGTTTCCTCTCCTGCCTGCTGCCTGGTGTTGTGGACAGGATGGGTTTGTGGATGGAGCTGATCACGGAGAGGATGCATCACTTCAGGCCGGATTCAACCTCGGCTTCAGTGAAGGAGCTGCTCAGACTATAGTTGTGGGAAGACTCAAAGGAGTTGTGAGGTAAACCATCATGTTATTTATCACATATGAATATATATCTTCAGATTATGGTTGGGTTAGGATAAAACTGTGGGCTCCCAATATGATAACAGGTTTAAGAAATTATATATATTTGTTTGTTGTTTTTGTTTTGTTTATTTGTTTTTGCACAATTTAAGACTACACAACATAACAAAAATAAAATAAAAATAAATGAATATAAAGAAATAATATGACTACTTAATAGTGATAACAAACAATTAGGACAAGATATATATAATTATTATTATTATTATTGTTAATATAGGGAGTTACTGTTTTAACAGTTTTCTTCATCTCTTTGTATTTTTATATCTGGTATATTTTTTTGTACTTTGCACTACTAACATTTAACACATTTTAAGACTATACAACATAACAAAAAAATAAATGAATAATATAGATGGAATAGAATAGAAAGCTTTATTGTCATTGTATTAAATACAACGAGATTCACAGTTGCCACTTCTGGTCAGTGCTTTAAAACAAATACTTGACAAGACTAAACAAGGCAGATAAACATATAACAGGTAAAACACACACACAGTTATAAGGTAAATAAAACAGGTAAAGTAGATGTAATAAATAAATATAAACAGAAGTCTTACACTAGAGGTATAATATATGAAAATAGATGTAATGTAACTAGAGGTAATTGCACTTGTAAAATAGGTAGTGTAGATGTGATAAATAAAATGTAAACAAAGGTAGTTGCACTTGAGGTGTTTATTGCATCGAGGA
Source organism: Sebastiscus tertius (assembly GCA_916701665.1). NCBI lineage: Eukaryota > Metazoa > Chordata > Actinopteri > Perciformes > Sebastidae > Sebastiscus > Sebastiscus tertius. Next base: position 1,796 of record CAKAOH010038987.1, read on the forward strand.
TATATTGCACAGTCAAATGTATTTCACATTCAGTGTATTAATATTGCACAGATTTATTGTTTGTTCAGCGTCCGTATGGTTCAGGGAAAGAAACTGTTTGCTAGTCTGGAGGTGCGGGCTTTATTATACAGTGCAGGAAAGGCAAAAAACCCACTGCTGCCACACAGTGGTGTCTGTAAATGTTAATTTTGGTTGAAAAGTCAAGTATCACTGACAATATTTTGTGTATGGCCATATGCTTTTGATTCCATCTAAATTAGGGCTGAGTGATAAGGTCAAGCTGGTACAAACATTGACAGTTCATCTCACTGATAAGCAGAATGACCCAGTATTATTTTAATTTTGTTGCCGATATGATACCTGAGTTTTTGTGTCAACACCACACTTTTTTCAGCACCCTACTTTGAAGATTACAAACATGTTTTTCTACAAAATCCTTTTGTTTTCATTTAACAAAAGAAGTCAAATATATTTTAAAGTTATGCCTAAATGTCAGAGTTAATAAACAAAATAACAAAAATTGGGATTTAAATCAGAACTTGAGCAAGCGTTTGATGTCAGCTGTCAGTAGTGGACAGTTTTCAATCCTCTGGGCTACAGACACTTTTCAGTTGGTACCATAATTAAATAAAAGTACTGAGGTTTGATACAACGCTCTGTTCAGCTAGAACAGTGCAGTAAAGGAAATAGTATTTAGGCAATGTCACAATCTTTCAGTAAGCTAAACCCAAACAATATCTCACGTCACAATATTGATATGCTATGAGTCGTGCAATAACTACTAGGGACAGAAAAATAGTTGTTGAACTCTCCTCTTATGAGCAGAAACTTCTACCTGTATTGAACAGATGCTTCATGGCAGGGTTTTTCTTTTTCCTCCATAGAAGCCTTTAAAATTGATGAGAGAAATTGAAAACAATGTGTTAATGTAGAGCTGGGCAGTTCCATATATTGTTTGTTATATATGTGTATCATTTTTTTAAATATAAAAAATCATGCTGCAGGATTTTGTTGTAGTAAACATCAACCACACAGTGTATTATGTTTGTTAGTTTCTTCTCATAATCATATATATTGGAAAAGGGTATTTTGTTATTCTTTTCTTTTTTTTTCCTGCCTCTCAATTTTTTTTTTTTTTTTTTTTTAAAACACTCTTTTAAAAAACACTCTTTCAGTCTCTTTTTTGCACAGAAACATCATGAGCCTCTTTTGTTCTGGTCATTATAGAAGACTCTTTTCTGTCCAGCTGTTGTCCGTCCCAGACTCTTCTCTGTGCCATTGTATCTGACACTGTTGCCTCTTTGTGTCTCTGTCACAGTGCTATATCGTGCTGGTGCCAGATCCAGCATCCGGAAAGCCCCGTCCCAGCCTCGGTGACCGACCTCCTGCAGCGGGTTTCGCGGCATGAAGACGCAATCAGGGAGGGCATCAAGAGGGCTATGGAGAATCCTCCTCCCAGCGTGAGCTCCGTCTCGGAGAGCATGGAGGATCTGGATGTGAAGCCGGTAGATCCAGGCTGCTGCGGAGGAGAGGGATGTAAAGAAACAGACTGCTGCAAGAAAGAAGAAAAAATGGACCTGGACGTTCCTCACCAGCAGCAAAAGCTCTGTTCTGGCTCCACTGACTGCTCGTCCTCCAGCTCAAGTGAGAGTCTAAATGACCTCCTTCAGCGCTGCATGGATCTAGTGTCAGAGCTCGGACTGCCACAGGAGCTGATCGCTCACATACAGGAGATGGAGAACATGTAGTGGCTGCAGATCAGAATCACAGCGGTCAATACTCTGATGAGCACATGAACAAAACCGGTTTTACAGCAATGAAGTGCTTTTGATGTATATACTGTAAGATATAATTTTGCATTCATAATTTGTGTATGATGGTTGAAGAATGCTTGAAAATAAAAATGGTTTTGGTATATTTCACTGCATTTCTGTTCTAACACCTTTTGTTGCCCAACAAAATAAAAAAAAAAAAAATCATATTATCCTATTTATTTTTGGCCATAAATATATTTTTGTAATAAAGATTTGCCATTAATTTGTTCTAATATCTGGGAAATGTTTTGGCCCTTTGCAAAACAACAATAACTTCTTTAAATTCATATAAACAAAAGCATTGTCACAAAAGTAGGCTTGTACATATTTTCCTATAATCAGATTGGCAGAATATAACAAGAAAACCAACTGATGGGGTTAAAGCAGGGGTCAGCAACCTTTATTATCAAAAGAGCCATTTTAGGCAAATAAAAAAAAATATCTGTCAAGAGCCAAAAAACATTTGATCATTGTGATGAAGGAAACACAGTTTATAGTCTAAGTATATAGTATATAAGTCTAATGCAGTGAGGGCCTAAGTGCAAATGTACTACGGAGTATTAGGGCCACATTGAGGTGAAAAACGTTATAAAAGTTAAAGTTATAAATTACAAGAAAAAAGTTGTAATATTACGACAATAAAGTCATAACTTTATGAGAAGAAAAAGTCATAACATGAGAATAAAGTCATGACTTTACGAGAAAAAAAGAAAATAACACATAAAATTACTACTTTATAATATTATGACTTTATTCTCGTAATATTATGACTTTACTTTCGAAATCTCAGATTTATTTGTTTTCTTCAATATGGCCCTAATACCCCGTTGTACCATAGACCTACAAAAATGATAAATAAAATTGAAAATGTAAACAAAAAAACAGTTATTTATTTCCATTTTTATAAATCCACAGGGAGCCACTGGAGAGGAGCTAAAGAGCCGCATTTGGCTCCAGAGCTGCAGGTTGCTGACCCCTGTTCTAGTGCAAGGCCTATTGAAGGAGGCAAGGACATAGGTGTTGGGTATGGGGTATCACGCATGTGTAGTGTAACTGAAACTGCGGTCGAGCGTTGTGATTGGCTCAATTTCGGCGAGTGCAGACCAGAGTTTTACTGCGCATGCGTCATACCAGCCTCTTTCAATAGGCCTTGGACAAGTGGCAGAAGTGTTTTAAATAGTAAGATTCTGGTGAAAATGCACGTGTTTCATTGATGTATTAAGATGTGTTTGGGAAGTGAGCATGACTGGATGAACGAAATTTTTATTATTCTGTACAAGTTGCGTGAAAGTTTGTAAACTGATGTTTTGATACAGTTTTGCTGTAGTTAAACGCGGCCTCCGTTTTTGGCCGTTTTCGGATTCTCCCTTCACTGTGGAGGCATGCGAGAAATACAGGCAAAAAAGGCACCAACAGTATAGGTGAATGTCATCAGCTGACAGGAAGTAAACATGGACCCAAGCTGTTGCCTAGCAATACAATTCTGTTGCAATTCCGCCAAAATACGCTAAAACGGAGCGTTTCAGACAGAGGGGTAAATACAGGTATATTCAGGCTGACAGTATGAGGAAAATAACGGGTTTTTTTTTACATTACAGCATGTAAACATGTTCTAGTAGAAACACAAAATACAAGTATGAACCTGAAAATGAGCACAATATGGGACCTTTAATATTTTGCTATAATTATGTCAAAACACGTTAAGGGGTTAATAATAATGTGAAGTTGCTAGTTTCCGAGCAGCACCTGAACGCAGCACAACAACCCTCTTTGGCGCACATGAGAATGACGTCATGCGCTCGGACCGAGCCGTGACCTGCTGCTCCGCTATGCTAGAGGTCCGTTACCGACACATGTTCACCGCGTTAAAACACCGTGAATCACCCGGTATCTACGAGATGTAACGCGTTAAACGGTGCCGGTCCAGTGAGTAGAGGAGCCGAGCAGCGTGGCAGCAGTGATTCTAGTGAGCTCAGGTCGGTATTTAGCAGCCTAATGTTTATATCTTAAGAGTTTACCTTCAAGCTAGCTTCAGCTAACAAGCAAAAGTGAAACTGAATCTGAGCGACGTGGTCGAGCAGCTGGAGGAGTTAGAGTCACAATAAACACAATCGAGGTAGGTTTTTATGTCTTTATTATTGTTATTAATCTGGGGCAGCTGAATGTACAATGTGCTGTCATTGTGGCTACTTCCTCTTTATTGTATTTACATTCACAATGTAGCTATGATTGAAGCTAATTTTACACCAAATGTGTGCTGTAATATTATAATAGCAGGTGTTGCAACAGAGTCAGCTGTAATGTCTGTGCAGAAATACATTGTTTTAATATTTTATCACCTATTTGGATAGGTGTTACACATTTTTTTAATTTTTTTATTTTTGTTAATATTTTTTTATTATTATTATTTTGCACAATTTAAGACTATGCAACATAACAAAAAATAAATAAAATAAATGAATAATATACAGTGCAGGAAGAGGCAAAAAAAACCACTGGGCTTATCTGAAGCCTCCACCTAGAGACAAGATTAATATAAAGAAATAATATGACATCATAATAGTGATAACAAAACAATTAGGACAAAATATATATAACAACAATAATAACAATACAGTAAATATATAATGATAGTTACACCAGAATCAGCTGTAATGTCTGTGCAAAAATTGGTTGTCTTAATATTTTTTCACCTATTTTGATAGGTGTTACAAATTTTTTTTTTTTTATTTTATTTTGCACAATTTAAGACTACAACATATTACATAGACATATACACCATCATATTATTTCTCACATATGAAATATATCTTCAGATTATGATTGGGTTAGGACAGTGGATAAAAACTGTGGGCTCACAATATGATTACAGGTTTAAGAAATTATATATATTTGTTTTTGTTTTGTTTATTTATTTTGCACAATTTAAGATTATACAGCATAACAAAAAATAAATTAATATAAATAAATAATATGACTACATAATAGTGATAACAAACAATTAGGACAAGATATATATAATTCTTATTATTATTATTAATATGGGGAGTGACAGTTTTAACAGTTCTTTTCATCCCCTTGTATTTTATATCTGGTATATTTTTTTGTACTTTGCACTACTAACTATTTTACTGCCTTTTACTAACATGTTTTGCACTATGGAACTGTGATGCTGGAAACTTGAATTTCCCTCAAGGATTAATAAAGTTACTATCTATCTATCAATCTCTATCTATCTATCTATCTATCTATCTATCTATTTATCTAATAACAACAATAACAATGCAGTAAATATATATAAAAAAAGACAAGTGAGTGTGTGTTGCGTGGAAGTGTATGGTTAGTGTTTGTGAGGAGGATATTGATTTAAATATCTATAAATAATAATTGTGTCCTCTTTGTGTTTAGATAGTGTCAGACATTTTTGATAGATGTCAACCAAATAAATGTGACCACATTTAGATACAGAGAGAGTAGTAACATCTATCATAATACAGTATGTGATTTAACAAAAACATCAGCTAAAAGGTCAAAGAATCTGATGGGTCACATAATTTATTGTAACACCTGTTCTATCACACAGTGGGGAGTGTTTTGATGTTGTACATTTGTGCTTTTAAGGTATCACCTCTATAACAAGACATGAACATGGTTGCTTCCTCTCTTTAGCAGCAGCTTGACCCCTCGTCATCATGGACTCCTGAAATCTTCAGGCTTCAGCGACTCATCCGGTCGCTTGCGGTTGTTTTGTGGACCAGAGGTCACCGTTCAGACTACTGTCCTCCCGAGCAGAGGGAGCGAGCAGATGGGGAACAGTTGCTGTCGCGCTGAGAGTCCCTGTGGCAGTGCGGAGGAAAGAAGTGGTTTGCTGAAAGATGACTCGAAGGTCACGGTGCCCACGGGTGACACACTTGTGGTGGGGACCTGTGGTCCTGAAGGAGATGATGACATCAGGTGAGATAAACATTGCTGTATTGTATGATTGACAACATTACAACATGATCTGGTGACATGGTGTTTCCTTCAGCAAACTTCAGGGGAAAAATCAAAAAGTAATTTCATAATTGCAATTCAGCAGCGAGTTACGTCCTCAGAGGTATTTTCATGATCCCACAGATGTAGAGTAAACCTTTAATGTCGCAGAGGGGCGATTTTTGATGACAGACAGCAGCCAACAAATACAGAAAAATACAGCAGTGAATAAAACAAAAATTGATCCAAAAAAATACACACTGTCACGTCTGGCATTGTCACCAATCGCCAGCTCCACTTTGAGAAAGTAGTGACTAAACAAAGCCAGAAACCAGGAGGCTCCCAGCTAACGGTGCTGACAGAGCTAACCGTGTTTACCTGAGGGGGAACCGGAGGGTGGGTTACTCTTCTATATCTTTACATAGCAAATAGTTGTTTGCTGCTATTAAGGCTCCGAATATCTTATAGAGCAACTTTAAAAAAAAAATTCAGACTGTGATCATAGCGAATCTTAGAACTGACTCAATAAAGGAAGTGAAGAACACTTTATACAAAGACTTGTCTGTGTTAAAACTAACTTTGTTAAGGAAGCATGCTTGTGCTGTCTGTTGGCTTTGACTCAGACAAATGTGAGATCATTAAATTGTCCTTTAAAGATGTGACTCACTGCTGGATAACACGTTAAAAAAAAATTTCCCCCCAAAGGTTTGCGTAGGGTGTGTTATATGACCAAAACACAGAGTAACATAAGGAGGGCTAAGGTCACATATAGGGCTGGGGACTTCCAGAGGTTCTTCCAGTGGATGGTAGGGGTGTCACGGTTCGATTTGACTTTCAATTTTAAGGTCACAAATGGAGTCTTGATTCGTAAAGATCAACAAATCATTGGTTTATGCCATGAAAACAGTCATTTATACTTTCAAATTCTTCTTTAAAAAGAGAACTGAAATCCCTTTTTATTTAGAAAGTGTTTAAAAGATTAGACTACAACATAAATAGCTGCTTTTTTTGAATATCGGTAGTGCAGAGCTGCTAACTAAAGATGACTGTTTTGATTATAGATTGCCCACTTCCTCCCCACATTACAGAAATTATGTTGAAACATCTTGCTGCAAAATCTTACCTATGATATCTACTCTGGGTTCCTGTTTATGAAAAGGCTATTACACAATATATCAAAGCTGCAACTGAGTTAGGCATTGAATTTAGGGTTTGAAGGATGTTATTGTTGTATGATGTGACATTGCTCATCCTCTCTCTATGTTCTGTCTCTCAGGAAAATACCTGATGAGGCCACTATAAAGGTGAAGGAGGCTGTGCAGGTGAAGCAGAGTCCCGAGGTCGCAGAGACGGAGCCCAATAACACTCAGGAGAATGGACCCTTGCAGAAGGAGGTCATACAAACAGCAGCACCTTCTCCCAACAAAGGGTCTGAACTCAAAGAAAACTCCACCAGAGTACAAGATGAAGATATGAAGGACCGTCCTGCAGACTGTGGACAAGCTGAGCTCCTGCAATGCACTTTAAACTCTCTGCAGAAACAAAACGCCACCGCTGATTGGGAGGTTTTTACAGCAACAAATGCGGCACCAGAAGAAGAAAATCCAGCCTCAGCGCAGGACAAAATCCCCGTCAGCAGCTCACCAACAGCAGAGGCAGTTTGCCCTGAAAACCACCCTGAGACAAACCCAACAAGAGAGCACATCACATTGGACACTACTCATGATAATGAAGAAGAGGCCGGCTCCATAATCAGTATTGAAAAGGCTGTGGCCGAGCCACCAGAGGAGTTTGCTCAAAACAATGAAGTGTTATCGGTGCCAAACCCTCAGCTCACTGCGGCAGCTTGTCAGATGCCGTCCATCTCTGCTGTTGGTCAGGACAACGACAAAGAGTCTGCGAGCTGGTGAGTCACATGGCAAGACAAACTGTAAGGTTTCTGTTTCTGCTGCTATTTTGGATGATGGTTAAAAAAAAAACAACATATCATGAGGTTGAGTTGGAATACGTGCCCTTAGGGTTGAGCAATACATTCATATCATTCACTTTGCATTTTCATATTTTTAGGGCGCGTTGGCAAGCCATAATCCGCCTGGCTAGTCCGAATCAGAGTGAAATTCATACTTTTGGTTCGTTATCTATTTATTTTGGTTCGGTGTCACAGTGCACAAACAAAATGTAATTGCTGAGGGGCGTGTACAAAGGAGCAATGCCCAAGTTTTTTCCACTTTGACTCAGCACTGATCTACTGTGTGCACAAATCCCTTCTCCTCCAGTTTATCTTGAATGACTTTATAAACATCACTAGACTTTATTTAGCATATTCTGTACGTTCTCTTCGGGCCAGATGTCAAGCAAACATCAGACTTCTGCAGAAGTCCAGGTCCGTCCTCTCCCAGTCATGTTGACCTGTCTTTTACCGGTGCTCAACTCAACAAATGCCTGCCCCTGCAGCCCATAATCCCCTGCGGTTTGGTTCACGATCTGCAATTAGTTCGGATTAAGTTCTCACTGCAATCGAACCGCACTAGAGTTCGCTTGGAAACAAGAGGTGGTCTTGGACTGTTTCCAAGCGAACTCTAGTTGTTTATGTCTGCACCAGAGTACAATTACTGCGTTCACAACCGCCCAAACGAACCGCACCAGAGTTTGATTAAAACAGACTAAATGTTGGCTCGTGAAGGCGCCCTTAAAATGTTTTTAATGATCTGACAACTATAGACCCGTGGTTCCAAATCTAGCGGTTCAGTAGCAAGTTAAATATGAGAGGTTGGATGGATTATTCTCTTCTCTTCCTCGTAGTAGCTTTAAAAGGATAAAAAAGACGAAAAACTTTTCTACGACACAAAAAGTTACTACTAGGAGTAGGAGCAGATTTTCCTCTCATCTTTTTCTAGTGAATTACTTGATAATTTTACCTCTTAAGTTAACTTAAACATATTCAAATAAAACAAATCAGAGAAGGAATAATTACTCTTTTGTTGAACTGGTTGCATCCTGAACTAAACAATATATTATGTGATTTGTCATGACCTCAAAAGACACCATGGTAGTATATTTATACTGGAAGGAGGAGCTGGCTGTTTTTGTATTTAAAGTGTTTTTACTATGTCGCCCAGTCGTCTGAGTCAGGTTGAACAACATGCAAGATGCGGTTATATCGTACGCAAATAGCTTTATTTTGCACCACAAAATATTATTTGGCAACACTGCCATCGAGGGCAGTGTTGCAAAATCAATGAGCAGTGTGATGAAGTACTTTGATTTGTTGTGAATTAAATACACTGTCGCATAAACAGAAATTACAGTACAAAAATATTCATATCACACAACCCTGCTTCTGTACAATCCTGCTGTATACTTATTAATATCTTTTTCTCCTGTCATTCTGTGTCTAGTGCTGTGACGGAGGATTCAGAGATTGGCAGTTCTTCAGTGTGCACGGAGGGCGGCGGTCCTGAAGTCATAAGAAGCCATGATGTCTGTGAGTCCTCTCCTGGGTCAGAGCCCTCGGGACTCAACCACAGTGGTGAGGAGCGAGACGACGCCAACTGTGTCAGGGAGCCAGAGGCCACAGCCCCGGCAGACGCCAGCGACAGGTCAGTGAGTTTGCAGATTGTGACATCAAAACAAGACGCTTGTTTACATCAACTGTGTGCTTGAGTTTTTGAGAGCCTTCCTGTGACCGCTAGGGGGCGCATAAACACCACAGCTGGTTGTATTAGAAACATGATTTATTACACACCACTATTATTCTGTAACTTAATATATGTTTCATGATATACAATGTCATTTATAATATGAGTTCAAGCAAAGTACCAAACATGTTTTCTCCCTCCAGCTCCAAGTCCGATCAGGATGCACAACCAGATGTTGAGTGCACAACTTCAGGCTCAAAGGAAGTCACTTCCTCGGAGGACATCAAACAGGATATTGCAGAGGAAATGATCCTGAAAGGACAGGACAAAGATGGAGATGTTCCCAAAGCGAAGGAGGACAATGAGATGAAGGAAGAGGCGGAGAACGCTCCAACAGAGGCCGAGGAGACTCAGGCTGGGAAAGATACTGAGATTCAGGAGGTAACTGGAGAAGAGGAGCACGATGTGAAGGCTGATGAGATACCCGTCACAGAGAGCGATGGCCTCGGCAACAGGTTTGTAATGATCATTTTTTTTAGTTGCTTTATAGTGTGAATATCGCATCATTGTTCAAAACTGTGTGGCTATGTAGACCATGTGTCTAATCTTCAGCTTTGAAAGATGTTAAGGCCCAGACATACCAAATCCACATCAAAAAACTAGCGGCGACGAAAGCTGACTGTTGCGTCGCCTCACGTCACCTTTGTCTTGACCAAAAAGTTGCACTCAAACACACCACAAAGACTACGCCGAACAGCCATCTACAGCACACGTTTTGTGCCTGCTTGAGAGGAAATAACTCTCCACACCAGCAGGTGGCGGTAGTCTGTATTCGTCATTCAAAAAGGGAAACCGGAAGACCGAGGACGACGGTTATACAAGCCGTTGTTATGATGCATGCATGAAACAAAGCGCCGTTTTACACCACTCTCACTCACCACTTTGCTTTGTTCCAGACGGCCATGTCGTTGTGAAAATATCCGTGTATTGGAATGATCAGATGAGATGAAGATGAAAAATTAGAAGAGCCTTCTGTGTTTGCTTTCCTCACTTCCGTTTCTCTTCTCGTGCACTGATTCGTTTAACCTGAACAGCCAATCGGAGTGATTTCGCTCCGCAGCCGATTCAACATGCTGAATCCACCAAAAAGCCTCTAACACGGGCAGACTAGAGCCGACGGTGAGGGACACACTGAAAAAACTAGGCTGACGGACGCACACCGTCGACTTGAAACTGGTGTGTCAGGGCCTTTACACATCATCCCCAGAGACATCATTAAAAACGTGGTTGTGTTATTGTAATTTCTGCTTGCGCATACTGGTACACCACAAAGTAATTTGTACAAAAACATGAGTAAAATGTAGATATTTTGGTGTTTGTTATCATGGTTTGGAAGAAAGTTAGGTTAAGGTTGTTTTATTGTCAACAAATCCCATAAAATGACCAAAACCAACAATATGTTAGTCCGTCTGTCCACACTTTCTGACCCTCTGGCACTCAGCGCTAAGTTCATTTTTTTGTTGATAAGTTATTTCTTAAATAGCTGGGCACTGCGGAGCAAACATTACTCAACTTAAGTAAATAGTACATTCCATCGGGGACTATTTTCAGCTGCAGATTAATACCAATTTGGTGCACTTGTAGTGCACTTGAGTATTTGCAGCAGCAGGATGGTGTATCTGGGATTAACTCAAAATAAACTACACTGTCCATGTTCATTGAATTGAAGGAACATGTCACCCAGTGCGATAGTGTGGATCACTCATGTGTTTAATAGTTTTGGGGCAACAATAGAGCTCTATGGCACAGAGGAAGAAGAAATATCAGGCTTTGTACACACAAAAATACCTGTCAGTAGGATCAGTTCATTGTTGGTTTTGATCTTTTCACAAGAATTGTTGACAATAAGAATAATACAAATCATAGCCAGCCTAATGCATGAAGTACTTACAAAGTTCAGTTGCTTAAGTGTTTTTTTTCTTCCTTTTTTAGTGAAGAAGACCTGTACAGAGGAGCTGAGGAGCTGTCAGCAATACAAAAAAATAAACCAGAAACTACACGTAAGTACATCCAAATCACACATCAACACCGAACAACAATATACAGTAAATGCATCGAGAATATGCAAACAAAACATTTGTTTCTTTCAAATCTTGTGCAGAAATGTGTTGTTTGTGTGTTAGTGAGCACTTCTCCTTTGCCAAGATCATCCATCCACCTGACAGGTGTGGAGTATCAAGATGCTGATTAAGCAGCATCATTATTACACAGATGTTCCTTAGGCTGGTCACAATAAAAGGCCACTCTATAATGTGCAGTTTTATCTTGAAAAAAGAGACTTATTAGGCACTGAACTACGGATTTCACATGACTAGCGCTTCACATATATATTATTTGGTCACAGATACCCCAAACAACAAGGGGGGAGTTGTGAGGCCAATTAGATTTACTGCCTAATTCTCGTAAATGACATTGAAGATGACTTATGGTTGTGAAATGAACCTTCAATTCATGGGCAACAGCTCGGGTGGAAATTCCCGCCGTCAGCAAGTATTTAATACTATTATCAACATGGGAGTGGGCAAATATGCTTGCTTTGTAAAGGGGAGACTCGTGGGTACCCATAGAACCCATTTTCATTCACATATCTTGAGGTTAGAGGTCAAGGGACCCCTTTGAAAATGGCAATGCCAGTTTTTCCTCACCAAAATGTAGTGTAAGTTTGGAGCCAGTTTTAGTATTAGTATTACATGGCTGGTACCAGTAGGTTCTTTAGGTTTTCTAGTTTCATATTACACCAATATCTTCACTCTAGCTTTAAAACTGAGCCCGCTACAACTTAAAAATCACATTTTGCATTATTGCGTTAACGCGTTATAATCACATTAACTTTGACAGCCCTAAAAATAGCTGGTTACAGTAAACACATATCTGAAAGTTATCCTCTCTGCACAAAAGTTATTCAGGAAAACATTTAAAAATGCCAAAAATAATGTGGAGGCTGCACTGCTGAGAATTCAAAGGAGTATGCACTTTGTCACGGTCAGCCACGGTTTCTGGTTACGTCTGGCATCTGGAATGCTTGGAGGTCGGAAGTCGGAAATTTCAACTGGGAAAAACCTCCGGGGTTGTCTGGAACGCAGCAGTAGAGCGGCATTTTATTGTGACTGGCCCGAGGAACACCTGTGGAATAATCTTGCTGTTTAATCAGCATCTTGTCAGGTGGTTGGATGATCTTGGCAAAGCAGAAGTGCTCATTAACACGGATTTTAGCAAATTTGTGCACCACAGTTGAGAGAAGTAAGTCTTTTGTGTGCATAGGAACAGTCTTTTATTTCAACTTGTGAAAAATAGGAGCAAAAACAAAAGCGTTTTTATATTTTTGTTCAGTGTATGTATCGAAATCGCATCCGAGATTTCACACACTACTTTTGTTTTGTCATGTAAAATACAGACAATAGTCCCTTTTTGTTCCTCTCACTCTCCTCTCTCTTTCTCAGTCTTAAAGGTGGAGGACAGATGCAGTTTGGCGCCGGCGGTGGACATTCTGTCTTACAGTGAGAGAGAGTGGAAAGGAAACACTGCCAAAAGTGCTCTCATTAGAAAGGTCGGTGCCTGTAGCTTCCTGGGAAGAAGTGTTTCAGATTAGTTTTATGTATTTTTTTTCCCCACATGAATGGGCTAAGAGACTTCCTGTGGTGTCCCCCGTGTGCTGCTGCAGGGTTATAAAGAGATGTCCCAGAGCTTTGGCAGCGTGAGGAGAGTGAGAGGCGACAACTACTGCGCCCTCAGAGCCACGCTGTTCCAGGTGTTCTCCCACAGCACCCAGCTGCCCGCATGGCTGCAGGAGGACGACGACATTAATATGGTAAACACTCACTTAACGAGATGGTATCAGTTGACCATTTGCTAAGCCCCGTGCTCCTTAGTTACCGTTGCTATGCATGTCAAGCATTCTGTTCTTGGTCAGCAGTACTTTTCTACTGCCTATGTTTTAATAATGCCAGAGCTTGAGCTCATTTGAACACGGCTGAAATCTCATCTCCGCATTTTAATTGCAGCTTCTGAAGCAACTGGAGGCCCAGGAAGGTCTGATAAGTCAGTGGACATTTCCTGGAGAGTGCGTGCAGGCAGAGGGGTCGGGAGATGCCACCCCGCAGCTCAAAGGCTACATGGAGCTTCTTCTGAATAAGGTACTGGCCTGCGTATCTGCTCAGAAAACATGCACACTGTGAGAACTGAGAGTTTTTTAAAGACACAGCAGAGTAAACCACAGCACTTTATTTATGTCGTCTGAGGACACTGAGGGCATTGATACTCATCCACGGAGCTTTTTAGTTGTGATTGCTACCATATGTTAAAGGGAGGTAGTCTTCTAAATGCTGCACTGCTCCGTCTCTGTGTCATTAACACAGCCTGGTAATACCGGACCCTCAGCCTCAAAGAAACTGGTTCTACTGTTAAAACCACAGACGCTCTTTACTGTAACTGTAAGAGGCCTCGAGCAGGTTTTCTAGTCAGTCACTGGAATTCTAGTGTTTACCTCACATGAAAGTCAGACCTCTTTTGCTTTATGAGAGGTAACTGTGTGCTGGTTTTGTGGCTGACATTATGAATTCAATACGGTTGCACTGTGTTGTGTCATTCTGGTCTGTGCTGCGTCCACAAATATTCCTTTTTTATGTGCACTAATGTCTGTGCAGGGAATGAGGGAAATAGAGTGCTGCAGGAATGAGTCCTAAAACCCGGAAATGAGTCGGCATTTTTGCTCTTCCGGCTCCCTCGTCTCGGAGTCAATGTTTTTTTTTTAATAATTGGGTTTCTGGTTAGATGCCTGAAATATGGTCTGTGGTTAATACAAGCTGAAGACATTTTAATGTTTTGTTCCACAATATAAAATACATCAGTTGGCGGCTGTCAGCTTCCTGAGAAGCAGCGAAACAAAAACACAGACGCATCTCAGACAGTATGATAATAATGCACTTCCCGTGCCTAGTCTGATAGTCTGTAGATATGTAGCCTATAGGTAAGATATATTTTAATAAAATACAGTTGTATTGACAGAATACAGTAGAGCACAGAGGCTGTTTCCATGTGAGGCTTGCACCTGTTTGTCTGTTCACCTGAGGAGAGCAGAGACCCCGCGGATCCAAGCAGGACATCAGTTGAGTAGGCGGTCCTTCTAGTGTGGCCCAGGAAACATTGGCGTACACACTGCTAAAAGAATGTGGCCCAGACCGCCTCTGAATGTGGTCTCAGCGGTCGGATCTCAATGCATCTTGAGTGCGTTCACACCCGTACTTAGAGCTGCCCACTTGTGATCCGATCACCTGGGACGGATGTTAACGCCAGGTCTGAACAGGGGTCTACTAAACGTCATCACGCCGAACTTTAGCCTTTTAGCTCAGTGGTGGTGATGTGAAGTCATGCGATCGTGGTGCAGCTTTTTACTTCTGCCGATTCTGCATTTATGCTTCAAAAATCATAAAAGTGGTGTTCAGTCGTGAAGATCATCTTGCTGAACCAAAGTATCATAAATGTTGCTTTGCCACAGAGCTCATTTTCTGGAATAATATTGGCTTTTTGTCAAGGACACCAGGGCGATTCTAATATCCTGGTTGGCCTACAAGAATATGCCAACCCTGCAGCACTCTATAGGCCTTCAACAAATCACAGTTTGGTGAAATAGATTTTTGTCTTATTTTGTTTTGACAATAACAGTTAAAAGTGAACAGACAACTGCAGCAAATCCTCCCATTTGTAAAGCTATAACCAGCAAACGTTTGGCATTTATACTTATAATATATAAATGACTTCAATGATTACATGCTCATCAAAAACAGTTATTGATTTAACTCCCATCGATTTGTTTTCCAGTGGCGGGCAGCAGTGGACTGCTCCTCCGCGGCGGAGCGGCAGCAGCTGTGCGAGCGAGTGTTTCAGGGAGGAGAAGAGGAGCTGGGGCTGCTGGAGGCGCTTAAGCTGCTGATGCTGGGCAGAGCGGTGGAGCTGCACGGCTGCATGCAGGCCGGCGGAGACGTCCCGCTCTTCTGCTGGCTGCTGTTCGCCCGGGACTCGTCCGACTGCCCGCGCTCCTTCCTCTCCAACCACCTCAGCCACGTGGGCCTCAGCGCCGGGCTGGAGCAGGTAGGAGAAACAGCAGACTCGCTACAACAGGCATTTAAAGACATGATTTACTGGCTGCATACAGTAGCTTCCTGGCAGGTAGGGAGCATTTACATCAAAGTTTTTATGGAAAACAACATACTGAAAACTAGCTGCTGGGATTTTCTTGGCCATTTGAATACAACAATAACATTTCCGCTGAATTAACGGTTGTCATGCTTGGTAACGAACAAAAACAACAACAAATGTTAGGTGTCACAAGAGCAGGGCGTGTAAGGTTCTCATAATCTGAGACCTGAACGGTGAAACATGCTGGTGCTTGTGCTGTTTTGAAGCTGTATCTTCAGGACTGAAGAGGCTACAGGAAAGACAAGCTGCTGTTTGCTTTTAATGGTTATTTTCACTCTTTCCATAAAGAAACCACACCCATAAATATCAGCAGCAACTGATGCATTGTAATCTGGGCTTTTCTGTAACCGTACTATTATCTCCCTGCCAGGTGGAGATGTTCCTGCTGGGCTACGCCTTGCAGTGTACCATTCAAGTTTACAGACTGTACAAGGCCGACACAGAGGAGTTTATCACCTACTACCCAGACGACCACAAAGACGACTGGCCGTCCGTGTGCCTCGTCACGGAGGACGATCGCCACTACAATGTGCCAGTCGTAGAAGCTGCAGAAGAAGAACTACACGAGCAGCTCGACTCGAGCTGATTGACTCTGCAGAGAAATCTCCTGCCATTTAAAAAAAACAACAAAAAAAAAAAACACTCCTCAGGTCGATCAAGATGAATACATTTACGCCAATTAGAGGAATAGTTGGACGTTTTGGGACATTTGCTTTCTTGCTGAGAGTTTGACGAGAAGATCAATACCACTCATGTCTGTCTCTTAAATATGGAGCTACAGCGAGCGGCTGGTTAGCTTAGCTTAGCACAAAGACTGCAAACAGGGGGAAACAGCTAGCCTGAGGCCCGGATCAGATAGAGCTCGTTTTGCAGGGGGAAATTAAGAGGCATACCGCCCGATCAGAGAGCGTTTTCTGCAGTTTTTTTACCCCTCACAAATCCCTTGCTGATTCTGTTATTTATTACACGGTTTTGCTGAATACTCAATTCTGATTGGTCAATCACGATATTCTACGGTCTGTTATTTCTTTATAGCAGACCGTTGCTATGTATAACAGACCGTTGCTATGGGCGCAGTTCTGATGTCGGACTCTGACGGACCGTTTTTGTGTCAAATTATCGATTTCTAGTAATTAAGTAGCCGTGTAATGAGCGGGATAATGTACAGCTAGCGGGTCATTGTTGTGAAATAACGTTACGGAGCGTTCACACTAATCAAACAAACTGTACTTTGGTGTCAAGTGGCCCGGATCCCTGATGTGAAAGCACCCAAAGAGACTTGGGATGCACCCCGAAGGAGTGTTTCTAGTCATTTGTGCTAAGCTAAGCTAAGCTAACAGGCTGCTTGTAGCTTCATATTCAGCGTACAGACATTAGAGTGGTATCAATCTTCATATCTAACAAGAAAGCAAATGAGCGTATTTCCTTTAAAAAAAACAAAATATGCTGATTTGAGACCCTGTACAAGATGTGGTTTACACACTTTTGTACACACTGTACTGTATACAGAGTTTTCTATTTGGCTACGTGTACATATATATGTGCATCTGATATTGCGAGATCATCTCAGTTACGTCCAAATTAGTTTGCAGGGTGTCAGTTTGACTTTCAGGTGGGGAAAAAAAGCCCAAATTTTCTTTTCTTTTTTACATTTTTCTCTGTAAAATCCTGATCAAAACACAAGCTGCCAACAGCGCCAAAATGATTAGATGGTTGGTGTTTACACTGGAATTTGGGCACTTTAATTTAATATTAATTTATGTTTTTTCATTGTGTCAAAAAAAAAAAAATGCATTTTAAATCGAGTGAAATGAGTGAGCTTAGTCAAGTGAGGGTTTGGTGATTTATCAGGTTTAACAACAGCTCAGCTCCGATCGGAGGACTCGGAAGATGAATCGCAGCCTCTGTGTCAGAGGTGTGGTTTGTGATGGTGTGTGTCTGTGTATGTGTGTGTATGTATGTGTGTGTGTGTGTGTGTGTGTGTGTGTGTGTGTCAACCTAAATGTGTAACATGTTGCCTTTAACCAAGCTGTTCTGAAGGGAAAAACGTGCCAATGTTGCTGCAAATACTGGCAACAGTCCCGACCACCAGCCACTGGATTCAGTCGTAAACGCTCGCTTGGTCCTCCATGTTGCCTTAGAACTAATGCACAAGAAGGATGAATGTTGGTTATTAGTGATGAGAGGCCATTTTCTTGCCCTAATTCCAGAGCAGGCGAAGGTGATCTGTTAGCAGTTAAACATTGATTATTGCCGTCTGCAGGAATGTTTCTTTCTCTGTCGGATGTTTGGATGGCAATTTTAGATCAAACGAAAGTACAATTTTTGTAAATTTCCTTGATTTGTATCGGCTTGTTACAGCTTTTCCTAATTTTGAGAACAGAAAACATGAATTTGAACTGAAGTTTCGGAAGTTCGCTACAGAAAATGACACGTTACGTCTGTTTGGGGTCTCATAGACTCCATCTGTAAAACATGGTTGAATACAATGGATTTTCCTATGCTCTAAATCTGTGATTGGTGTGGACTGTACTTTATTTTAACCTGTTAAGCCCCATCCTTTGGGAAAAAACACCTAAAATAACTACCCAAAACTAATCGGGACTAGCTCCTCATCCATGAGGCTTAGATGCATATATCTGGTCTCATTTGAATATGAATAAATTGTAAGTAAACTAAACTATATTACCATGGAGAAGCATTAAAAAATAATATTTTTTATCCTCACCAAGTATAAAATCTTAATTTCAAAGGCAATACCACCATTATAACAAAAATCCCATAGATAATGATGCAACTAAATGTATTCTACTACTCTTCACTGCAACTAATTCAATAATAATTAAATTAGTCTGATGAAAATACACAATTAATGATGCAATTCATAGAGATATACTCAGGAGCAAGAATTACTCAAACCGATTAATTGATTATCAAAATTGTTGGCGACTAATTTAACAGCTCACAACTAATCGATTAACGGTTGCAGCTCTACCAGTAGGATAACATACTGTACATTTGTTTTGTCTGTCAATAACCTTTTGGCAAGCAAAAGAAATGTGTTCATGCGTAGCACCATATAAACAGGACATATTTCCTTATTTGGTGTAATAACACGCTTTATGGTTATTTCTGTATTTTGTCAGCTTCATCAAATGTGCAAAACTGGTTTGTGTCAAAGAGGGTGAGGGTACTTCTCCACATACTGGCTTATTTTATAGGTAAAGGGTTATTTTTATGCGTGCAGCTGTGGGGTCTAGGAATGTGCATTTCAAGCAAAAAATCTGATTTGATAATCACTAGGAACTAAGTCAATCATTTCTCAGAAATCAACCTTTTTTTTTATAATTTAATGACTATTTGAAAAATCATGACTCATCCCTGAGACCCAAAACAAATGAGTACCTTAAAGCCAATGTCAACAAAACAAGGGTTAGTAATAAAGCAATTTATTTGCCAAATAAGAATGCCTATACAGTATATACAGTACGTACGACAGTCTGAATACTACCAGGAAAATGCTTGGCAAAACAAAGTAGATGGACTCCCAGACTGCATGGAAAGTGAACAATCATAACTGTATTCTGTAACACACGCAATGATATAACGAGGGATTCCTGACCCCTCTGGGCAATTAAATATACACATTGCATTACCTATAGAAAACAACAATAATCTGTACACCGTTGTATGTAAAATACGATTGCACAACCCAACAAGTCCCACAACATGTCTATATTTGAATTCAAGCAAGGCCTTGCCGCTTAGTCTTGATAAAATAACATAAAATAATGAACTCTGTATTTTTGGCAACTCCACTAGCACTCGACAGACGTTTTTTCATCCTCGCTGCTGAGGAGGAAGAGTTCTCCCGTGTCGTTTTCCCTTGTTTACCAGTAAACACATGATGGTTGTTAATACACCGGCTTGATGTGATGATGCAAAAACTATGAGAACTGAAGAAAAGGTTGGAAGACATCACGGTATTTACACTGATGGATGAACACTTGGAGGTGCATGGCTTTCTTTACAGTGTGCGTTTTTTTAGTGGTGTGCGGGTCGACGTGATGGACACCTCGTCACTCTTATTCAAAGTCTGTCGGGGAGAACCTCTGAAACCAAACAATACTCGGGTCCTCTCTCTCTCCTCTCCAGCACTGTAACACTCCTCTTCAGCAAAGTCCCACATGGAGGTCGGCATCACCAGTTCACTCCTCCTGCTCCTCCTCCTCCTCCTGGAGCTCCTCGATGGCGTCCATCTGCGTCCTGGAGCACACCTCGCTCATCGGGGCGGCGTCCTCGCCCTCCACCACCAGCTCATTGGACATCTCGTTGTTTTTCTGCAGAAACGGCAAGAAAGAAATCCTTAAAAGCCACTAAGAAAAGGAGAACTGAAACTGCCTGAAAGTAGTCCAGTAGTCCAGTCCTCACATGAACTTGATAGCATAAGGAGCCTCCTGAACCCAATAACATCATATGCTTCTGTTTATCAGCACTAATTACAAACTGGAAACCCAAATTGGAATATTAGAAGAGTTGTACGTGAGTACAGTAGGCTCTTTCTGAAAAAGGTTAAGTGGGAACATAGAAACACGGGACTGTTCAGATCATAAATGGAGTATATTGTTCAGCATCATGTGCAAATCTCCCGTCAATTAGGGAGTAATATGTGTCAGTATGTCAGTACAGATATGGAGGATGTTTGAATCACTCTTGGTATTACAGGAATGGTTCAACATAATACATTTTATTGCTGCAAGTTAGATAAGAAGATCCACGAGATATCTCTCTGTTAAATATGAACCAGCAGCCAGTTAGCTTAGCACAAAGACTGGAAACAAGTGGAAGCAGCTAGCATGGCTCGGTCCAAAGGTAAAAGTTTCTAACTTTAAAAGGAATAAAGTCAGGCAAGCTGGAAGCTGTTGCCAACAAACCGCACAATTGGCACAGTGAAAACTCTATTTTAAAAGATATCTTGGACTTCAAACTACTGTTCTTTAATATAAGCCTATAATAAATAAAATAAGGACAGATGCTTTAACAGGATGCTGCCTGTAAGAAGGTATTTTTTCTAATCATTGAGCACAAATCTTAGGGAAGATGAGGAAAACCTTTACAGACATGCCCACTTTATGATAATCACATGCAGTTTTGGGCAAGTCATAGTCAAGTCAGCACACTGACACACTGACAGCTGTTGTTGCCTGTTGGGCTGCAGTTTGCCATGTTATGATTTGAGCATATTTTTCTATGCTAAATGCAGTACCTGAGGGTTTAATTGATTTCCAATAATACATATATATATATATATATATATATATATACATATACATACATACATTTGTATAAAGCAAGCATATTGACCCACTCCCATGTTGATAAGAGACAAATCTCCCTTTAAGGTTCATTTTGAACAGATAAAGAATGTGCAATTAATTTGTGATTAATTGAAATTCAATATTTTAATGGATTGACAGCCCTAATTCAGAATGATTTAGTTTCAGTTACTTCAATACTCAAACTAAACACAATGCTCATAATGAGTGAGCGACACGCTGATGGGAATTGCAGAAAGCAACAGAATAAGGTGTGCACTCTCGTGTTTGCAATGACCTCAACGCAGGTGTTCTCACCTGTTGTCGATAAACATAGCAGGCTGCTATGGCAACCATTGTCGACTCTCCTATGAAACCGGCCAGGAGGGAACCAACCCCGAGCGTGGCCCCGTGAACCCTGAAATACAAAGGATCATAATGGCGCATTATTTTATAAGTGAGGAAGTGAATCATCCTCCAGTTCATGTTTCCAGGAACAAAAAGAAATCAGAATATAAAACCATTTTACCAGAATAACCCACCGTACTGTGTGAAACGACACAGTAAGCCTGAGTCACAGTGCTGACCTCTGTGACCCTGACACTGTTCTCTGAAGTGTTGACTTACCCCATATAAGGCAGCACAACTAGACTGGTGATGAGGACAATGATGCGGAGAACCGAGCTGGGGGCCAGCACAAAGGTCTTTTTCAGGGTCATGAGCCATCCAGTCAAATGAGCCCGAACAGTCACTGAAAACAGACACAAAGTGGAAACATCACCCCACTGGTCCGAGCTACGCCTCGACTAAACCTGCAGCAGGAAGGAAAAAGCAGCTTGAAAAACATCTAACGGAGTGTCTTACCTGGCAGCGGAAAGAAGGAGAAGATTCGTAGCGGGACCACACACAGCTCAGCGAAAGCGTACTCCACCCCGATGATATCAACCAGGATCTTCTCTGATACGTGCGGAGACCAAAACACCACGAAGCAAAGCTGGACACAAAAATGAACAAAAGCAAATTAATTTCTGCGTTCGCTGCACCACAATAGAGTCGCCCGGCGCGCCTCATTAGATTTCATTAGTTCATTAACTCAAGGGGGTATCAGATTGAATGTGGGAGCTTTGAAGCTCACATAAAACAAGCGAGCGAGCAAACACACGACAGACAATGTTATTGTTTCTGGAAGCAGTCGCCGAGGCACGTGCAACATTATACCAAAGCATCTCAGAGCTGTTAGTGTATTATAAAACACAGGTTAAACTGAAGCAGAAACCTGTCTGATCTGAACATGAATGATACATCCATTTGTTTCAAATTGTATTAAAATCCAAACTTAGAACGAGCACCAAGGGGCCTAGAGATCCATAAAAGGTGTTTTTCCAGAATATTCATTCAAAGCAAACGCAAATCCAACAGCTATGCAAAAAAACAACTTAATATTAAAAACCTCCAGACTTTCCAGCAGTCTTTGCTCATTTGTACCTCTTTCCCAGGCCAGTCTGTTGTAAATAAAGCTGATTTCATCCCTGTCTTTGCCATCCAGTCACATATTATACTCACTAGCCCACTGAAACTTGGATACGTCTGAAAAAACACTGCTACTCCAATCATGCTTTCTGTTCTGGAGGTGAAACAGGCGCTCTAATTTCCAACAAATGGAAATTCACCTAAATTATCCCCTCTATTTAAAACCGTTCCTTGTTTGAACACCATCAGCTGCAGTCAAAATCTCTTTCATTGTTATTTACTCTTCAACAGGACAGTTGTGCAGTTTTGTTGAGTTGGACATACTGTTGTCTTCCGTCCCTGAACACTGGCTTCAGGTACCTTCCCCACAATGTTTAAGCAGGCTCAGGTTACCCACGTTTAGGGCTGCACGATTATGGCCAAAATGATAATCATGATCATTATTGAGACCAAGATTATTTAGAGATTTTAGGAACAACAGAGCGCTGCTTTCACTTCCATGTTATGCTCCATTCCAACTGTCAAAAACTTTTCCCTCTCTAATATCTATTTTTTATAGCTGTGAAAACATCTCCTTCAAACAGCAGAATTTATTCAAGATTTTCGCCAAAAACTACAATTTACAAGATTACATTTGAACGCATCATGATAGTTATTATTTACCATTGTCCAATGTTCATTTTTACTGAGTAGAGCTTGAATGCACCATAAATGTGCAAGCACCGAGCAGCATCATGGGACCAAATTACAATATAATAAGAGTCTGATTAAGTTATTTGTACCAAATGTTTTTAAGGTTGTTCCTCCACGGCTTATTTTGGGCTCGCAGTTGCGACAAATTGCGAGCTTTATGTCTTCTTCACTCACACCGAAGAACATCCACGCAGACGACATGTGTTTGCCGTCGTAAAAAAAATTGTTTATTTAACGTGTCTCCATGACTTCATACATATTTTGTTCTTTTCTTCAGGAATTTTCAGTACAAAGTAATACTTCCTGCCCGTCGTCCGCAATGTTTGTTTACACTAAAGTCACGTTTGATCACGCGAGATTTTGCGATATTTCCAGGTTTTGAGTCGGGACTTGTGAATGGAGTCTGTTAGTGTGTGGTGTTCTGTTTTGGCCAAATCGTTGCTCTCCACACACTATAGGAACAAAACTGTTAAATTTAACCTTACATGTCGTTATGTGTGGGGTCTCTCACATTTTCTAGTGAGGGCCAGCCTTAAAGACTAAATTGGATTATACCTCATTTGTATGTTACTTTGGACAAAAGTTTCTGCCAAATGAAAAAATGTTAAATTATCTTATGTTGCTGACAATATTCTGAACACACTGAAGCACAAATCTAATCTAATGCCATAAACCTTTCACCATCTCACTCTCTACACTTAGAGAATTTAACATGTAATAGGAAACGATGAATTGCTCAAAAGCCTTTGATGTGGTTTTGTGGTTTTTGATCTCCTGAACCAAAATATAGGAAAAGATTACCTGTACCTGATGATATCATTTGCTATCACCTTACCGTCTATCATTACTTTAGTGAGCACATAACTAATTTGTTTGGCACAAGCGAAACCTCCGTCTCCCCTGACTCAGCTGTGGTTTGTCTAAACAAAGTGAGACATCCACGCTCGCTGCCTCCACAGTCTGTTTTCAGAAAGTTGCAGAACGGTTCGTTCTCAAATACCCGTTTGTCTGCAATCCATGTGCAATCAGAACAAGCCCCGGCATGAGAGCTGTCAGATTGTGTTTTCAACCCACACACACACACACACACACACACTCTCTCACACACACACACACACACACACCCTCATGTACATGTTTACAGCTCTGGAATCCCACATCTGGAGTGCAACCCTCCTCCTCCTCCTCCTCCTCCTCCTCCTCCTCGTCCTCCTCCCCCTTAAAAACCCAACCTTGGCCACAAACTTCCTGTTTTTCTTATTCGGGCTGTTATGCCAACTAACTGGGGCAAAGGTTCCTTTTTGACTTAACATAGATTCACTTTGCAAATATGATCGGAGCGCCTGGATCATGCAGTAGCATAATTATGCAAACATTTTGCTGAAAAACAAAATCACAGAGCAGCAGCAGCAGCGTGCATACTGTAGTGTGACTGCAGCACTCATTACTTAGCAGAAAAAGTACACCTGCAAGGGGCTTTAGGAATGTGTTAACTGATATGTTTTACGTGAATGCCTATTTTAATAAGCTCGAAAAGCTTGGGTGGGAGTGTTGAAGGTGAAACAAAAGGCCCTTAGCCTCTTCGCAAATTCCACCCTAATGTGTCTCCCTCACTGTGCAACCTGAAACCACAACAGGGCGGCAAAGGAAAAGTACATTCAGTACGCCTGCCACTAAGCTGTGAACCCCCATCACTCTGAGCATTAGTGCACCAGCATAATTAACTTAGGACCGTTTTAAGTTTAGCCTGGACTCTGAGAAAGCAAGTCAAGTTCAGAGATTATTTAGTGGAGCAACTTTGACTGAAGTACATTTGGCAAAGCTCTGCAGGAACTGTGTCACAACATGTTTCTGCAGGCACTGAACTAGTTGTGTCAATCCTGGAAGTGAACCCTGACTGTACAGTACAGTATCTCTCAATCTGTGGTGCAGCAGGATTAGAAAAAGGTAAACATAGCAGAGATGTTTTGGGGAAAACGTTCTTCCCGTTGGAGATGTGTTTTTATCAGCATGGGCAGAAATAGATTTTACGACCCCGGAGAACAAGCCATAATACATATATTCTCAACATGTTGTTGAAAATATATGGTTAAGCGGTATAATCAGGTATTTCTAATGTATTTTTGAAAGAACTTGCTTTGCATATGAGGTAGTTGTAGGGCGCTACGGTAGGAAAACTGACACCAACTATAGGAGAGGTCAAGTCTCAATGAAGGACACCACAGACTGTAAACAAATACTCTACAAGTATAGGACTGCCCTTTATGAAAATGAATAGTGGAACTCCATGCTGGCTGTATCGACTACCAGGGAGTGTCTATATGTTTGAATAACTGTGTGTCTACATTACAGCAATGACTGAAAGGAAACTGGATGACTTCAGTAAACCTTCAGAAACTTTTTAACGCATTGTTTAGCTAATAAACTGTCAGAATATAGTCAAAATGTCCCCAAAGATATTACATTTTCTATATAATTTATAATGATATGACAAAGAGAAAAGCTGCAAATCCTCACATCTGAGAAGGTCGAGCCAAACACCTAATCAGTCATCAACCCTCTCACACCAAATATCCGCTGCTGCCGTTATAAGTTATCATTTACAGTCTTTAATACACATTTTTGCACATTTGTAGATTATACTTTATAGTCTCCAATGTATACTTTTAGATTATAATTTACAGTTTTTAATGCACATTTTTTATACTTTACAGTCTTTATTGCACACTTTTAGATAATAATGTAGTCTTTAATGCATATTTTTATATTATAATTTACAGTCTTTAATGCATATTTTTATAGTATAATTTACAGTCTTTAATGCACATTTTTATATTATAATTTACAGTCTTTAATGTACATTTTTAGATTAGAATTTACAGTCTTTAATTCACAGTTTTGTGTAATATGCACATATCATCACTGTATGTACATATTGTACTATGTACATACCTGTCACTGTAAATATAAATCCTACTCACTGTACATACAGTACATAGATATATATAGTATCTTCACATGTACATACTGTACATAATCACCAGTCCATGTATATCTAGCCAGTTTTTATTTCTTTGCACTATTTGTATTGTTAAAAACTTCCAGAACACTTGACTTGTATATAGACATTTTATTTTTATTTTTGTATTATTTTTTTATTGTTGGTGACTGTTGTTCCTAGCTGTTATTTATATTCTGTGTAAGTTCACTGAGAGAGCTGCATAAAAACCAAGAGTCAAAATGTATAAACTATAAAAATGTTTGGCAGTTTTGTTTAATTGCTGCAGATTCATTTTCTGTCATTTGATTAATTGTTTCACCTCTAAACCGCATTCATTTTTCCTAAGAAATTCCAGCCAGACGTTCAGGATTGTTTCCACACAGAGCATAAAAACCAACGGCTAACCACACCTTCTTTCTGAGATAATTCCTGCCATATTCTGAGAGTAAAATTAAGTGCCTGAAAAAAGAAGCTCATCTTACCGTGAGTGACAGAGCCAGACAGCAGAATGTAAACTTTTTAATATGCGACTTGGTGACAGGAGTGCCAGCGTTCAGCTTGTTGCTGGGATTGTTCTGTTGATGAGAAATGAGAAATATTAGTGGTGTAAACTTGTTCCCACTGCAACGAACACTAGTAATGTGGGAGTGTGGATTACCTTGTCGAAGGCGGGGTACACTGCTCTCAGCTCAGTTAACCAACCATAGGGCATGTGACCTACGGGGTATGTGGCCGTGAGGACAGCCACTGCCTGGAACGACAAAGCTATAGGTCACCAGCACGCCACCACTTTAATGTTGAAAATACCAGCGTTAAATTAATGACAGCTGTCCAACAATAGCAGGCATGAAAGCAACACGTGTGTCTCTCACCATCCCAGCGGCGTGCGGCTTTTTTTTTTTTTTTTTCACAAGTTTACGATTGGATAACAGCCTGGAGCTCGTCATTGTGCCCCGAACAACAACAACAACGGGCAGTGTCAGGCTTTACGCAGGAACAGTAGCACCATGTAGGAATGTTTTCACTCAGTGTAATCATGCCCTGAGTTCCACATGAACATGGTGAATCACCCAAACCACTGGCAGCCAGTGTTGTCAATGATTTCCAGTTGGTTCTGGTAAACAGCTTTGTATTGTCTCTAGTAGTTTAGGGTCTCTGTGAGCCAGAAAGCTCCAGAGGGAGTTTGTTAGCATCTGGCTTTTCATCTGCAATAACTTGAGGGAAAGCTGTAAAGTCCCTCGTAATGATGTCGAACCAACAGCCTATAATTATACTAGTATTACTATCAAGTCATTTCTGTCAGCTTTATAAATAACATCCAGATTAAATGTAAAAAAAAAAAGAAAAAAAAAAAGAGTTAGTCACTACAACAAATTGCAGGAAAATGCTTTCTAGAAGAAGAGTTCAGATATGTTTAGTGAATTTAAATTACCTCTGTGGCATCAGTGGTCCCCTTGAGGTCGCGAGACACAAAGAGGTTGACGATGGGTCGGCTGATGCGCTGAGTGGCCAGGATGAGGGCCAGGGGCCACCAGAAACTCAGCATCTTCTTGATAGTAGCATCGCCCTGCAGGGAGCAAAGACATATTCCATAAATAAATCACTCTTGTTTTAGAAAAACAAGCTGAAATCCTTATTTTATCATTTCAAAATTCAACTAAATCTGTTGTCTTTTAATTCAGGTAAAAAGGTCCATACACCTCATTTATTCCCATCATCTTTTTCTTTTTTTCCTTTAACAAAAACTAAAAATGTTAACAATAAAAATTAGGGCTGGGACGATACACCTATCTCCCGATTTGATACTATCACGATACTTGGGTGCCGATTCGATATGTATTGCGATTTTTAAGTAATGCAATTCAATATTACGATTTATTGCACAAGACCATGGGAAAAAGTTGAATCTTACACTTCTAGGGGCTTTTACTTTGGAAAATATCTAAATTAATAAAGTAAAAATGTTTGATTTTCAGCATGTATGTGGTCAGAGACCTAGGTGAATCAATTTTTTTCCCCACCCCTAATAAAAAGGCAGCACTTACGCCCACATCCAGTCCGCTGGAGTCCGGGATGTTGTCGTGAATGTTACAGTAGTAACCCAGACCGACGATGCTGAAGCGGACCAAGGCACCCATATACAGGGAGAGGATGGGGATGAGTAGAGGTTCCACACACTCAAGGTTACTGTGGAGGAGAATGGCCACAAACACAATCTGCAGGAAACAAAAACAGCGACGATTAATATCAACCAACTAACTGACTTTTCTGCATTAAATTAAAATAATACTAGATGTCGTTACCTGGGCCACAACATCAGAGATGGAGGCCGAGCCTACTATGACGCTGTACTTGTGCTTGAGAAGTATCCCTGCATGGATCCATGCCTTCAAAAACAGAACAATGGGCAGCGTTATCCCAAAACAAATGCTCTATTTTGGACATTTTCTCAACCACAGCTGGATGACAAGGCTATAGAGAGTTTAAAGCAGCAAACATTATCACTTTTAACCAGCATGGATGGAGGATTAAAAACCAGCTATTTCTAGGTCAGGTGTGTTTAAATCTACTACTATACTGTGGAATAATCCTTCTACACTGTGCCACTCACCATTGCATCCAGCAAAGGGAATGCAGCCAGGTATAAGAAAGCCTTTCTTGTCTTGCGCCCCACAGATTCATCCACATGGTGGAGCTTATTAATGATGTAGTATCCTAAATCTGTGTAAGCTACAGAGAAAAAAAGAGGAGGTGAGTAGAGGTTATCTGTTTTGGGCAGCAGCAGATTGTGATCTTCCCCAGAATGACAGTAATTAAACAGAAGGTTTGCCAGAAAACACCAAAAAACGTATGCGGTTTAAGCGCAGCATGTCATCCCGTGTGCACAAACAACCCCCTTTAAAACACACACCTATCAAGATGTGAAGGATGAAGGCGATGGCTCCGGCCGTCGCCATGCAGAACACCGCCTTCCTCCGGTCCCTCCTGCTGTTGACAAACACCAAACCCACATTTTTGAAGTCGCTCATGGGTCCGGTGAAGAACTTCATCAGGGAGTAGGCCAGCCCGTAGCTGGCCAGCATTTCGATCGCATCCTCTTTGACTGTGGCTATGCCTCTGTTGAGGGCCTGGAAAAGAGATCACGGAGAGGGTTAAGGTGTCAGGGGGAATGAGAGAGGGGTTAGAGAAGTTCAGTATGGCAGCATGACCAGCCCACATGACCATGACTTAAAGGTCCCATATTGTAAAAAGTGAGATTTTCATGTCTTTTATATTATAAAATAGGTTTAAGTGATATATAAATACTGTGAAAGTACCAAAACAGGCCAGATAATAATGCAAACAGTGTACTTTCATAGACTAAGCTACTGGAGTTACTCTGCACTATACTCATTTTTAACAGACTCTTCTGCACTATATTCACTTTTTTAATAGTCCTGTATCGCAGCTGTTACCCTGCACTTCAGTTTTAACAGTTTTCTTCATCTCCTTGTATTTTTATAGCTGGTATTTTTTTGTACTTTGTACTTTGCACTACTAACTTTTTTACTGCCTTTTTACTAACATGCTTTGCACCATGGAACTGTGATGCTGGAAACTTGAATTTCCCGCGGGATCAATAAAGTAATTATCTATCTATCTATCTATCTATCTATCTATCACACTCAACTCTTGGAGAAATACACACAGTCCTTATTCAGAAACTGTGCGTTTGAAACAAGCCGTTGTTGTGATGTCACAAATCTACAATATTTAGACCATTTCACAGTTTTAAACGTAAACATGCTAACTGTGTCCCAGCTTATTTCCTGGTTGCAGTGTATGTGAATGACATCAGCTGACAGGATGTAAACATGGACCCCAAGCTGTTTCCTAGCAACGCAATCCCGTTGCCATTCCGTTGAAATGCGCTAAAAGGGAGCGTTTCAGACAGAGTGTGAATACAGGTATATTCAGACAGACAGTATGAGGAAAATAATGTCTTTTTTGAACATTAAAAGGGACTGTTTGTAACTTCTTACACATATAAATCACCCGGGTCGGTGTCCCATGCGCACTCACGTGTGGCTACGCTGTTCAGACAAGACTCCAACACAAACTACACGGAAGCACCAAAAGCGCAAAGTTATATCTAGTGAAGCCTGTCTTGCTAAACAGTGTTGGCCGCGGTCGGAGGACGCGGAGGAGACCGTAGCTTTGGTCTCCAGGGCCGGAGTCTCTGCTCCTCTGCTCCTCTGCCTGCTTGCCTTCACTCAGCTCGCTCCACTCTCACGTTCATGCGCGCACACTACACACTGCAGAAGAGTTAGTTTAGCTCTGAGAATATCTAGTGAATGTACAGCGGACATTTGTGCAGAAATAAATGCTGCAACTCCTCCAGACCAACAGAGGTTTCCCGTGTCTTGTGAAGTGACGGGGCTTTTCAGCGAGAATATAGAGGTGAAATATAGAGTGATATTGTGGTTTTAGCTGACGTGTGTCGCCTCACTGTTTTGAGCGATGCTCGTTCATGTCTATTTAGAGCGAGCACAAGCACGAGCAACCGGACGCTGACTTTCGTTGACTTAACGGCCACAGGTGTCGCTGTTAACAAGCATTTCTGATTCTTACAAACAGTCCCTTTAAGGCATGTAAACATGTTCTAGTGAAACCCAAAATACAAGCATGAACCTGAAGCATGATATGTCTCCTTTAACTTTATCTCTATAACCAGATGGCACTCCAACTCTCCACAACCAGTCTTGCATTGAATAATGAATATATGCTTTACAGTCACAATAAAAAATAGACCTTTGATGTGTACAATCATAATGTCTGGACAAGAAACACACATTTTCCCATTCACATACTTCCCCCTTTTTGCAGGACAGTGTGTGCTATATTTATACCAGCTAAACAGAGACATTACATAAGCTTAATCCTAACATCTACCCAGCCACAATGTGTGTTCCTTTTAACTCTCGCACTATCTGCTCTGGTTGAGAGAGAGGACAGGAAATAGGACTGAAAGGGTCCACCATGATATCCATAAACAAGGCCTCTTTAAATTCAGATTTTCCTGATTATTAAAATATAAAATCATGCTACCCAGCCACAATGTGTGTCCTTTTAACTCTCACACTATCTACTCTGGTTGAGAGAGATGACAGGAAATGGGACTTATATATGAAAGGATCCACCATGGTATTCATAAACAAGGCCTTTAAATTCTGATTTTACCGATTATTAAAATATCAAATCATGCTACATGCTAAAGTATCGAAACACTCAATCCACAGGGAAATTCACACAGCCCGTATTCAGAAACTCTGCATTTGAAACAAGCCGTTAGGATTTCTGCCCATTCATGATGTCACGAATATACAATATATATTTTCCTTGACACAATTTTAAAACGTAAAACATTCTAAATGTGTCCCAGTTTATTCCTGGTTGCAGTGTATGTGAATGTCATCAGCTGACAGGAAGTACACATGGATCTAAGCTGTTGACTAGCAATGTAAATGCAATTCTGTTGCAATTCTGTCAAAATGCACTAAAACTGAGCGTTTCAGACAGAGGGTAAATACAGGTATATTCAGGTCGACAGTATGAGGAAAATAAAGGGTTTTTTGAACATTAAAGCATGTAAACATGTTCTAGTAGAAACACAAAATACAAGTATGAAACTGAAAATGAGCACAATATGGGACCTTTAACTCTATCTGCTCAGGGGTGTCTCTGGTTGGGAGAGAAGACAGGAAATATACATGATCCATAAACAAGGCCTGTAAATTCAGATTTTAATGATTATTAAAATATCAAGTCATGCTACCCAGCCACAATGTCCATCCATCTTCAACCGCTTTAAAAGGAATGTGTGTTCCTTTAACTCTCACACTATCTGTCTCTGGTTGAGAGAGAGGACAGGAAATGGGACTTATATGTATATGAAAGGATTCACCATAATATCCAATAAACAAGGCCTTTACATTCTGATTTACTGATTATTAAAATATCAAATCATGCTATAACCAGCCATAATGTGTGTCTTTTTAACTCTATCTGCTCTGGTGTCTCTTTGGTAGGAAATGGGACTTATATATGAAAGGAAATATACATGATCCATAAACAAGGCCTTTAAATTCTGATTTACTGATTATTTTCTGCATATAAAATGTCAAATTATACTTGTTTTGTTGAAGGAGAGGCTTGATAATAAGATAAAAAATCCGCAGTAGCTCAATGACAATGACATTAGTGATAAAAACAGAATAAACAAGAGGCCTTTTTACCTCCTTAAATAATGTATATATACTGGGTGTCTTCACTAGCTAGCTAACACAAGCCAACCGTCGCCAACCGTCGCCAACTGACAAACATTTAAAAATATATTTAAAAACAGCCGTTAACAGCGCGAGCAAAACAGACGTTAACACTGGGAGCATAAAAGCCGTTAGTTACCTGTTCGCCGAGGTCGATGGCAACGTTGGTGATCGCCAGAGGCACCAGAAAGCGGATGAGAGGCCAGTAAGGACTGAGAGATGGAAACTCCACCATAGTACAAGCCGGGAGGACAGAGCGAGGGGCATCTGCCTCGGTCTTGATTGATTAAAAAGGAAAATTAGAGGCGAAAAAGGGGAGAAAAAGGGAGGTTATAAGCGGCTGGAACGCTTCACAATGCGTCGATGCTGCTGCTGCTGAGCGGAGGCGAAGGTCAACGGAAATCTCACACAGGCGCATCTTCCTCGCAAATCATCATCACAAAAAAGGGGGTGGGGGTGGGGGGAGACGCAAGCGGACATTAAAAAAAACAGCGCCGAATTTGAGAGAGGAAGCGTCTCAAGGTTTCTGCTGGGTCAGATTTTGGATAAAAGCGATGATTGGATTAGTTTAGCTCCGGTTTTGACTGCGTTTGACGGCGCTCGGGTTGTTGTCGACCTTCTCCCCGAGGCTGGAACACAACTGCTGCCCGCACGTGGGGCCAGGCATCCCGGCCGTGACATCATCAAGCAAGTCTAAACCTGGCTGGTATTATTATCACAGCCTGCACACACACACACATGACTGCATTAATGTGTGTTTACATTAGAGCAGGAGCAGAGAAACTGTGTTTTTCTGAGTACGAATTGCTTCAGCTGGTATATAATGGTGGATAAGCTAATTATTTTTTGGAATATTTCTTTTGTATGTACAATGCACTAAATATGGGAAAATTTGACTGGACTCTGGTACAAAGATGAGTCAGCTGGATTTACATGGTGATAAACCCCCATACACCTAAATGTTACAAATATATCTTAACAATAACAGGAGAGTAGTTTGATCCCATAAAGTTGTTTACATCCTGTGAGGACAGAAAGGATTTATGTAGAATAAACAAATAAATGGTATGATATGGCAATATTTAGTGAAATACTGACCCCTGGTGGACAAAGCAGATTAGTTCCAAGACATGTCTACTTTTATTTATTTTTTAATGTTTTTTTTAACAACACATCACATCTGTTTTTGTTGTTTATTTGCATTTAAAAAATATATATTCTATTTTAAGAAATTATATAGTTATTTGTTCTGAATGTGTATTGCTTCAGCTGGCATGTAATGGTGGATAAGAAAATAATTTTTTGGAATATTTTTTTCTGTATGTACAAGGCACTAAATATGGGAATATTTGACTGGAGTCTGGTGCAAAGATGTTCAGCTGGATTTACATGGTGATAAATCCCCCATACACCTAAATGTTACAAATATATCTTAGAATAGTTTGATCCCATACAAGTTGTTTTATGTTTACATAAAAAAGGACAGAAATTATATGTAGAATAAACAAATAAACCCTGATATCGTAATATTTAGTGAAATACTGACCCCTGGTGGACAAAGCAAAACAAATTAGTTCCAAGACATGTCTACTTTTATTTATTTTAATGTTTTTTAACAACACATTTGTTTTTGTTTTTTATTTGCATTTTTAAAAAATGTTATTATATTTTAACAAATTATATAGTTACAAAGCATACGACAAAATAGAATAAAATACAAATAAGATAGAATAAACCTGGCTGTTATTATTATCACAGCCTGCAAACACACACACACACACACACATGACTGCATATAATGTGTTTACATTACAGCAGTAGCATAGAAACAGTGTTGTTCTGAATACGAATTGCTTCAGCTGGTATTTAGTGGGGGATAAGCAAATTATATTTTGGAATATTTGTTTCTGTACTTACAATTCACTAAATATGGGAAAATTTGACTGGACTCTGGTATAAAGATGAGTCAGCTGGATTTACTTGGTGATAACCCCCCTCCACCCCCCCACCCCACCCACATACACCTAAATGTTACAAATATATCTTAATAACAATGCAAGTTGTTTCATGTTTACATCCTTTGAGGACAGAAAGTATTATGTAGAATAAACAAATAAACCCAGATATGGCAATATCTAGAGAAATACTGACCCCTGGTGGAAAAAGCAAATTAGTTCCAAGACATGTCTACTTTTATTTATTTTAATGTTTTTTTTTTTAACAATACATCACATTTGTCTTGTTTTTTAATTGACTGGAGCAAATCGTTTTTTAGATTTTTTTTTCTGTATATACAAGGCACCAAAATATGGGACAATTTGACTAGAGTCTGGTGCAAAGATGAGTCAGCTGGATTTACGTGGTGATAAACCCCCCCATACACCTAAATGTTACAATTTTATCTTAATAACAATACAAGTTGTTTTATGTTTACAGCCCTTGAGGACATAAAGTATATGTAGAATAAACAATTAAACCCTGATATGGCAATATCTATTGAAATACTGACCCCTGGTGGGCAAAGCAAAGATATGTCTACTTTTATTTATTTTAATGTTTTTTTAACAACACATCACATTTGTTTTTGTTGTTTATTTGCATTTAAAAAAATATATTCTATTTTAAGAAATTACATAGTTATTTGTTCTGAATACGTATTGCTTCAGATGATGTGAGGGTGGATTTTTTGTTTCTGTATGTACAAGGCACTAAATATGGGA
Source organism: Sebastiscus tertius (assembly GCA_916701665.1). Lineage (NCBI taxonomy): Eukaryota > Metazoa > Chordata > Actinopteri > Perciformes > Sebastidae > Sebastiscus > Sebastiscus tertius. The sequence goes on from CAKAOH010038987.1 coordinate 36,979, forward strand.
AACTTTGACTGGAGTCTGGTACAAAGATGAGTCAGCTGGATTTACATGGTGATAAACCCCCATACACCTAAATGTTACAACTATATCTTAGAATAGTTTGATCTCATACAAGTTGTTTTATGTTTACATCCTGTGAGGACAGAAATTATATGAATAAACAAATAAACCCTGATATGGCTATAAATAAATAAATAAATACTGACCCCTGGTGGACAAAGAAGATTAGTTCCAAGACATGTCTACTTTTATTTATTTTAATGTTTTTTAACAACACATCACATTTGTTTTTGTTTTTTATTTGCATTTTTAAAAATTATATCATATTTTAAGAAATTATATAGATACAGAGCATACAACAAAATAGAATAAAATAAAAATAAGTTAGAATAAAATAATAATAAAACAGAGGAGAAAACATAATATTACTAAAAAAAAACCATTGCATTTGTTTTTTAAGAAATAAGAAGTAGTTACGGAGCATATGACAAAATAGAATAAAATAAAATAAAAATAAAATAATAATCAATGAAACAGTGGAGAAAACATAATATTATTAATAATAAAAAAAACACATCGCTTGTGTTTTATTTGTATTTTAGGAACCTATATAGTTAAAGAGCATATGACAAAATAGAATAAATAAAAATAAGATAAAATAAAATAAAATAAAAATCAATGAAACAGAGGAGGAAAATATAATAATAATAATAACAATAATAATAATAACAATAATAATAATAATAACACAATATTTGAGAAAAAGTCAACAAAAATGTAGATAAGCATGCATATCAGTTAAAGTTAACTGAATTTATTTAATTATGTGTGTGAGATCACAGTCTAAAAAAGACAAACAAGAACAACCTAGTACTCTCTTAAATTGACTGAATTTTACCTTTGTAAACTGATACATATAGTTACTTTAGTTTATGTCTCATATCAAGTGAATGTGTGCAATAGAAGAGCGGTTATGCCGATAGAGCCAGTTTGATTCTAATCAATTAATAATTTGTCATTATTTCGACTTTTTAATCAACCAGGAATGCTAAACTGTTCCTTGCAAAGACATGTTGGTCAAAGACAAACATACTCATATTAATGGGGACTTGATGTACGTAGGTATGCCCTTGTCGACCTACCAGGTGTGCAAAAGTTCTGCTCTTTAAAATTCCTTATATGTGAAAACATGCTTGGCATTAAACCTGATTCTGATTCTGGTGCTTAACAGAAAAATAAAATGCTGTTTCACTCATCAGACACTGATTTAATTGTGAAAGATATACTGTAAATTGCAGATTGCATATATGTTGTGCAACCTTTGTTTGAGCATAGAACTTCATTATAGAACATTATGACCTTGGAAACAGTAGTTTGACTAAAATAATAATAATCCAAAATCTGTACTCAAGGTCAGTTTACTGCTTACTACAGTAGCAGAAGTTTTCAACAATTTAGCCATCAATGTCAGACTTGAAATGCAGACTGGCATTCTCTGCAGTCTCCCTTTCACACACACATAAATCATGTCTGTTTACAGTTAATATCAAGTGGAAACATGCTACTGTTGTAAGAGCTGTGCTGAATAATGTTCAGTCAAAACACAGAGTTGTTTGTGTGTGTGTTTGGCGCCTGAGGGAGCTTTTGTAGTGATTTTAACAGTTGACACAACCTTTTATAGTAGACATGCCTCTCGTCTGCAGCTCTAACTGATGTCAGATGTTTACTAAAGAGCTCCTACCTGCAGCTACACTTTGTGTGTTAAATCCTAAAGCTACAATATAAATCCTTTTATAATGTCAGGATTTCATTACATCTAACTCAATAATGGAGGACTTTGTGGTTTTCTTTTGAAAGTCAATCATTGACTTTTACAAGCAGGTTTTTAGTGCAGCGTACATCCAACAACTGTGTGTACTACTGCTCATTTTGTGTTATTAAATCATGGAGCGGTGCCCAGGTATCCTCGTATAAATGTCTTTGAGTGTGTATGTTGCAACAGTCAGGGCCCCACATATATATGTATCAATCATTATGTCATGTAGTTCAGAAGAGTTGTTTTTGTTCTTACAGTAGCCGCAGGAGGTGTCGACTCAAGATCACTGGGTGTGTTCATTTTACTATTCATGTTTCACGACTTTGAAAATCCTGTTTACAAGTTTCCCAGATTATAAAAACCCTTCTGCAAAATCTATTGTGTGTGTGTTAAGGAGTAGGAAGCCCTCTTTTTTATGGGTTTACTTTTTTCATTTGCTTTTAACAGAAATGTTGTGATTTTTATGGTGCTCTGACTTCAGAAAGCATATGAGGCTGCCAAACATTTAGCAGGCATAACAAATATTCCAGTAATGTAAGTATTGGCAGCCAGAGATTAAAAATAAAGATGCAGAGTTGTTACTGAACTTTGACAAAACCTTGCAAGGTTTTTAAGAATTAATCAGTGTGAAATTACTTTAGAATTTCAAATGAAAACATGGTAGTATACACATTAGTTGAATCTTCAAATAAATGCAGTGCAAAACTATGAACAGAAGCCACAGTATGGTGTGATGTAATGTAAGCTGGATTTATAGCTGTTAATGAATGACAAATGTAGGCGAGGCAGCTTTATTTATACAGCACATTTCAAACACAGTGATTATTGCTTTACGTAGTCAAAGAAAAGCATCATAATTACATTAAAAAAAATAAGCAATAAAACAGAATAAAATAAACTACGATAGAATAAAATTAGATTTTAAGAAAATTTATGAAATTAGATAAAATTAATTAAAAAAATGCAAATGGAAAACAGCAGAAATACAGTTACAGTGCAGAAATAAGTAAGTGCAGTAGAGAAACCAGTCAATCAAAGGAACAGCAGAACAGCAGTTGTTAAATGTTGAGTTTATATATGTAGGTTTACAGGTGATACAACTCGCCCTCTAGTGGAAATTTAGGGGGCCAACAGCTGTCAGCAACAGTACCTGAGAATACACCTGATTCAGTCATAATCAGTCAGTTTAAAGTACCTGACATCAACAGTTTAACTCTTGAAACTACCCGCCCTCCACAAAGTGGACAGCATAACTTTGTCCTCATCAGAGATATTTTATACAGCGGTGATGTGACCTGATGATTTGTCAAAGTCCCAATAGATTACATCCTTAAGTATGCTCTTGTGTACCCAAATAATATTTGAAACATACAGTATAAAGTTATTGACTAATGTAACTTATTTATTAATCTGTGCCTCTTCATTTTATTTATTTATTTTTCATCCTCCTATATATTTTGTTTTTATTGTTTGCACAATCTCTTTAACGAATGTTTCTTTATTAATATTTTTTTAATGTCATCAATGGATTCCCCGTCATTTTGTCACCCATTTTTGTTCTTTCAACTTATTTATATGTTATTGTTGTTGTTTGTATTTGATTTATTAAAAAAGTTGTGTAGTGGACTTTCTGCATCTGTTATGACCTTTATGCTGAGTAACAATGTCAGTTTTGATGCCCACTAATGTCTCTAAAAGTGAGTAAAGTGCTACCTATATGAATTCAATCAGTTGTTTCTTAAATGATGTTGCACAACACAATAATATGCAAAACTTTTATTTCAGTGTCATCTAATAATAAGTGAGAAGCAATGTGTAGAATGAAAAACATAGCTTTTAAACACAGATCATGAGCTGCATTTCAGGGAGAGGAAACCTCTTGGATTTTCCAACTTCAGCAAAATATTCAAATTTAGCATCAAATAAAGCAGCTGATGCTGAGTTGTCACAGAAGGAGCTTATTACTGTACATTAGTCATGTACTAAACTACAGAGAGAGAGGAACTGGCAGGTGTTAGTCAAAGAATGATGAGATGTGAGTAAACAATGTGGAGGTTGTCTCTCAATTTAGCAGTATATCACTCACCTGTTGATTTATGTTGTTTTATGGAGCATCACGTGCTGCAGAACATATTGCCAAATAATACAAACTGCAGTGACTCCCATTCAGAAGGATTGACCCTCTAGCTCAATATGATGGGTCTTCCTGTCATGTTTATTTGCTTTCTCGCTCTTCTCTCCTCCCCTTCAGCTTTCTGATGGAGGGTCATCATCTCCTGACGTCTGGCTCTGGACCCCAAATCAAAAACAAAACATCACAAAACCCGACAGCTGTCATCTTCATCCCACAAATTAATAACACAACGACTGCCCCTACCTCACCACAACCTGACCTGTGCCTCTCCAAAGAGCACACCTGCACCACAACTCCAGATACAGTAAGACAGCAAAGTCCAGTGCTCTTTGTAGTAATATATTATCTATACCTGCTATTTTATCTATCATTCAGTGTAAGGGAACTATTAAGGAAACTAAAAAATGGTTTTAAGTTGTTACAATGCTGAGGTTTAATAGAATTTCCTATTTTTGTTATACTACATTTGAAAGTCTGTCATGACCCTGTTGACCTCTGGGAGGAGCCACCTGTGCTGTCTTGAGTTAAACGAGTCTCATGTGAACTCAATCTGCCTTCAATCAGTGCTCTTATCAGCTTGTCAGGAAGGAGGCTAAGTAACGCTCCAAAGTTACACTAAATTTTGGTGAGGAAAAACTGGCATGGCCATTTTCAAAGGGGTCCCTTGACCTTTGACCTCAAGATATGTGAATGAAAATGGGTTCTATGGGTACCCACAAGTCTCCCCTTTATTAAACATGCCCACAAGGGTTCAATACGGGTTAAAGGTTATCAGTCTGATAATGCCGCGTGTTTGTTTAGTTCCATTTATGACGAATACATGGAACTGGTCTCTTATGTCATAAGTCTTTCTCGGAATAATCTTGTGTAACCAATACAGACACACCACTTCACGAGGAAGTTCAAGTAAAAATAAAGTTTCCTTTCTAGTGAATTCCGCTGGCTCCCTCCGGTGCCTCATATATCTGATACTTGATGACCCTACAGACTCCAGCCCTTTCCAGTTAAGTTCCACCTAAAACAACTATCATTGTTATAGAAAGCATGATGAATTCTATCCTATATCCTATCTATATCTATATCTGTACCTCAGAAAGTATCAGGCATTTATATAGGAAACAGAATTATTTTAAGTAATACAGTCACAATAAACAGGTTTACATATACTACAGTAAGCACAATAAGCAATTTAATAAATTTTACCTTACAAGTGTGGATCATGAAAACAAAATGACAAAAAACAATTAAATAAAATTACAATAATATAAAATGCGATTAATAAAATAACAATAAAATAAAATCATACAAATTAAATATAATAAAATAAGTGATTATAAAATTACTATAACATAAAATAAAATTATACAAATTAAATACAATAAGATAAGTGATTAATAAAATAACAATAAAATAAAATCATACAAATTAAATATAATAAAATAAGTGATTATAAAATTACAATAACATAAAATAAAATTATGCAAATTAAATACAATAAGATAAGTGATTAATAAAATAACAATAAAATAAAATTATACAAATTAAATATAATAAAATAAGTGATTAATAAAATAACAGTAAAATAAAATTATACAAATTAAATATAATAAAATAACAAAGTATTATAAAATTGTACAACTTAAATACAATAAAATAAGTAAATAAAATAATAAGATAATAACCATTGTTAATCAAAGGCCTAGCTGAATAGATAGGTTTTAAGTTTACATTTAAAGGTTGGGGTATAGGTGGTGTCTTGCTGCACCTGTGCATGTTTAAAGATGTAGCAAAATCAATGAAAATGTGACCATAAAAAAGAACAGTTATCTGGATTCTTCCAGGTAGATGGTGGAGAATAAATTAAGTATTTATCTATAGCGACTCTCTCTTTTATTTTGACTAGATTTATCTTAGATTTGGCAGGAAATCTTCTTTGCACAAATCAAATCTTAACATCCAAATGCCAAACTGTGAGTCTATTCCTATAAACACACTGCAGGTCAGGTCCTATAGCTGTTATACAGGCTGTGTCAATAACTGCCTGTTGTCACTGTCAATAATTAATGACACAATTAGCTCTTGAGACAGATCTGCCTTGCTCTCACTGTCGACTGCTTAGTTGGCAGCCTCCATCTCAGCGACTAAGCTGAACAGCTATTGATTTCTTCCCTGATATAGCGAGGCATCGTGCTGAATGTGTCCTGACTGTATGAGACGCAGCACATCCTCTATTCATCTATATGTGTTTGCTGACGATGTGTAAGCCTTCCAGTATATGAATGAATTTAACATGCTGCCACAGGACTGATGCAATAAGTCAGCATCCTCTCCTCCTCTTCTGTTCCATGGTACACAGAAGAGGAAACGACTGGCATGGCGGGGCTGGTAGTTTGCTGAATGTGCTGTGTGTTTGAGGCCACAGGACGCAGGGCGTTGGATTTGTGGTCAGAAATACGGGAAGTTCAGGGAGGAGGCGAAAGAAAGGGCAACAGGTGGTGCTCAAAATCAGACTCATTCAGCAGTTATATATCGAAATGTGTTCAATGGAAAAGAGATAGTATATAAAGATCGATTTAAAGAAACAATGTGTAGCATTTACGGGGGATCTATTGGTAGAAATTGAATATAATATAAGTTTTTTTGTGTATAATCACCTGAAAATAAGAATAGTTGTGTTTTCGTTACCTTAGAATTATCCGTTTATATCTACATCGGGAGCGGGTCCTCTCCACAGAGTCCGCCATGTTTCTACAGTAACCCAGAACGGACAAACCAAACAACGGCTCTAGAGAGGGACACGTTTCGGTTGGTTGCAATCTGCAACCTCACTGTTAGGTGCTACCAGATCCTACACACTGCACCTTTAATAATAAAAAAAGTAATGTATTCACTGCTAAAACTATTGCAAGTCTTCCTTTGGCAAAATCTTCTAGTTTTTCTTACATTTCAAGGGTAAAATCTTCAGATTCCAGAGGTGTTAAATACGTCCTTTCTGTGAGAATACTTGCTTTCTCTTTGAATGTGACTTTGGTGTAATTTTCTTATTTACTGTTCCCCTACACTCAATTATATCCCTCTGTAGTGAACAGAGATTTCAGACCCTTATGAATGATTATTTTGCACCATTACTGGAAGGTGTTATGTCATAACTCTTAACTGTTTACACCTATCAAAGAAGAAGCATTGCTTTTTTTTAACAAAATGTTAATACACTTTTGTACTTTTGGAATATACGTGGCTGTCAGGAAACGAACAAAGGTGCTATTCACAGTTCGGCAAACAAACATAATTAAAATGAGAAATCGTGGCATCATGTGTGTATAGAGAGGAGTCTAAAAAAAAGAGATGAACAATAATACCTTAAAAGAGACAGATGTTAGTTTGGGCCAAATTCACAATTAAATCGGTATTAAAAACGTCTGTCTTTGCATGAAGTTTTGTTGTAATTTTTTCCCCTTCTGTACACTATCATTAACGTGTCTTGCCAAGAAGCATTGCTTTGCATTGTGGAACTTCTTGAGAGCACTGTATATGCATAAACAACACTTGATTATAACGGTGTAAAGTAAATTTAGTGCACTAGGAAGCAAATAGGGAGTGATTTCTGACTCATTGTGTTCCTCTCATGTAGAATGTGATTGTGATTAATCGATGAGTCGATCATCAGAAAATGAATCACTGACGATTTTGATTGTAGATGAATAATTAAAGTTGTTTTACAGCTTCTCAACTGTGGGAATTTGCTGCTTTTCTGTTTTTGATTGTTTTTTCATTGAAAACTGAACATCTTGTAGTCTGGGCCTGTTGGTTGGCTGGATAAAACAAATTGAAGGGACATTTTTCATTCTTCTGTGACATTTTTTAGACTAACCAAATATTTGATTAATTGAAAATATAATCAACCGATTGATCGATAAAGAAAATAATCGTTAGTTGCGTCCTTTGTTGGCGTAGAGTTGCTTGCAGTGGTTAACTTTTCACTTTCATCTTCCACTCTTTATTTTTAATTTCCCAGTTTGTATCCTTTTATTTAGATTTAAACACGATTTCTTCTTATTTATTTCTTATTTAACAAGTTTATTTATACAGCATCGTTCACAGACACCAGTCAAAAAGTGATTCACAGTAAAATTTAATTAAATTAAATTTAATTAAATAGAATAGAATAGAATAGAATAAAATTAAATAAAATTAAATAGAATAATAAAATAAAATAAACATGTCTTATATAAAAGCAGCCCAATCTCCTTTGAGTGTGAAATGTGCATTGAATTGTGTAGTTTTTGGTGCATTGTGGTTGTTTTACTGCTAAGGTGGGTCATCTCAAACGGTTTACAGTTAGCAGAACAATTTGGGTTCTGAAGTCATTTAGCCATTCACTGTTCAGAATGAATGACACTGTCAATCCACCTTAATGGCCTACTTTGACCCTTATAATATAGATTTATACAGCACTTACATTCAACTGATGTATGACATGTTATAGCACTTTTTTTGCAATATAATATTTATCATTCGCCAAACTAAATGGGAATCTTTGCCCTTGACATAAAATATAAATAAAACCTCTGTATGTTTCTGTGTCAATCAGAAGTGGTAGAACCAGTTCTGCTGAGCACCTTCAGCCTCCACTTATCAGAGGAAGTGATGCCAGGCAGTCTCAAAGCTTCCCTCTGTGTCCCCAGACGCTCTGAAAACACAGTAACACAAGAAACATCCGGAGCCGATAAACACAATGACCACAACACATGAGTCTGGTGGTTTATGATCGCTATCCTGCACACAGCATCCTAAAGTGAGGAAAGGAGAGAAGGGAGGGAAACGATGAAGGAATGAGTACAGATGTTATTTCAGGTCGGGTTTTCTTTTCCAACTTCCTCTGGAGTTGATAACAAGAGAAATCTCTCTTCTCTCATTTCCTATCCTCTTGTCTCCTTCTCTCTGCTCTCCTCCATTTGTTCGCTCAACTATTGATTCATTTTTTCCTCTGATGCCTCAAGAAGTGGACACTTAGGTGCCAATGAGCATTAGTGAACCACATCCCTCAGTGACACTCCTTATAATAATACTAATAATCTCAATCAGTGTTAAAGGAGTTAAGAGTTAAAGGAACCAGATCTCAAAAAACAGAAAATTTAAAGAGAAATATTGTGCATTAATTTGAACTTTTATATCCGTTTTTTATGCTTCCATACATTTTTTTCTTTATTTTTTTTTCTAATCATGGAAAAGTTTTTTTTTTTTTTTTTTTATAGTAACGTTACTAACTAACCAACTTCACTTTTTTGAGTTAGTAAAGATATATGATATTTAAATTAACAGTCAATTCTGGTCCAAATCTGTGCTAGCCATTTTCCAGAGGAAAACTGAGTAATGTTGCAGGTTTAATGCATGTGTTTTGTTTAAATGTGAGGCTATACTTGTCATTTTATATATGTTTTATATATATATTATATATATGGCCTTTATTTAAACAGATGTTGTGGTTGAGATCAAGACCTAAAAACATACAGAATAAAACAGACATATATCAAGGGCGTTGTTTTTATTCTAAAGAATTTGGTTGTCATGCTTTCTATAATAATGATGCTATACCAAAAATAATGCAAAATATTAAAGCATAAACTCATATAGTCACCTATAAGTTCTATGATTTTATTTTATTTTTTAAATTTAATCCCACAATGTTTCCTTGATATCTTATGTCCAACAACGTAAAATTCGAACTACTATTTTCAACATCTGGTTGATGAAAATTGGAAATGACGTCCTTGAATTAAACAATTATGAGTGACATTTAGAATCATTACTTAATAATCTTTAAGTACATCATTTAAGGGCAGTAATGTGCCAAATAAGTGCATTTTAAAATAAGTTTTTAAGCTCATAGAACTGTAAAAATGAATGTGACTTTTGCTTATAAAGGATAGGTTCATATGTTGTTGTTTTTTATATCTGTCTATCTTACTCTCTTGTACATTGAAAGGCTATATATAGATTCCTTTTAAAGGTGATTTTCAATATAAGTGATGGGGGACAAAATCCACAGTCTGTGTTTTCTTGTGTTTTAAAACAGAGTTGGGAAAAAAATTAGAAAAAAATATAATTTAACTCACAATTATTGTTGGTTATACAGGTCGTAAGATGTCTGACAAAGATAATATATATATATATATATATATATATATATAAACATTTAGATAAATTAACTTTCTCAGAATTATAAAAGATCATATGACCTATCACTACAAAATATTAGTTTTCTTTCTTAAATCTTTGATTATTAATAGCACAACCTACTTTGTGAAAAGGCTGCATACTTAGTATCATTAATGCTTTTCCAGAACTCTATTTTTTAATGAAGTGACCCAGTAACCCCAATAAAAAGCTCCACTAACCCACTGTAGCACTGTTGTGTTACTGAGCCATTTCTAATGTTACACCCAACAATCTTTAATCTGCTTTCAGCACAATAATCCCCCCAGTTCATGGATGCTTTGTGGACTTTATGTTGACCTCCATGGTTTGACCCTGCACCCACCTGGCTGCTGTCCACACCCACAAACACTGTGACCAGCAGAGGGCGCTCAAAGCCCATCCAATCCTCCCTCCACCTACATCTCCATCTCCATCTCCATCCAACTGCGGTACCCATCTGATTCCTTTAATTGCTTCCTTCCTGTAGTTAATTGGTGCCAATCTGTCCAGCCTAAAAAAAAAAAAAAAAAACCCCACAGGATCACTAACCATTTCTTATTGATGCATTTTCATTTTAAATGCATTTACACCACAAACTGCAATTATTGCTTGTGCTATTGAGTGGGTTCACCTGTTTTCAGAGCTGTGTCAGTGTCTGCAGACACATTGAGGTAAGCTCCTGCACAAATCGTGCAAAAACAAATTATTTATTGCATTTCTGCAGACAGACAACTGGGATTTAAAAAAAAAGAGCAAAGTTTGTGCACAAAAGCAGGTCAATTATTCCACTTTTATGCTCCAAATGTCACTTAGAAATGAGAGCAAAACAGATTTCATGTCAAAAACAAAATGTGTTATTTATTGCATTTCTGCAGACAGACAACTGGGATTTTAAAAAAAAGAAAAAAAGAAAAGTTTGTGCACAAAAGAAGGTAAAATAATCCACTTTTAGGCTACAAATGTCACTTAGAAATGACAGCAAAACAGATTTCATGTCAAAAACAAAATGTGTTATTGATTGCATTTCTGCAGACAGACAACTGGGATTTAAAAAAAAAAAAGCAAAGTTTTTGCACAAAAGCAGGTAAAATAATCCACTTTTAGGCTGCAAATATCACTTAGAAATGACAGCAAAACAGATTTCATGTTTGGTATTATTTTAGGCGGGATAGCAGCACAATAAGTCATCCTAATTACCTCCTACTACTACTTTGCATTAGTATTTTTTGCATGTCTCCAGTCAATGGGAGCTCTACTCTACTATGACCCCTCCCACTTCTTATCCTCCACAAAACTAGTCCCAAGCGTGCAGAGAAAACACACCATTTAGCGACTAAATGCATCAATAAAAGCGCTTGTTTTTTAGTGCAAATCATTATTAATGTTGTGCATGGATTATTTGTGGTGATAAAAGCTGGTATTTAACTCGAGGCGTGTGATATTTTCAAGGCCGGCGAGTGTTTCGCGGGAAAAAAGCACTGCGCGGAAGGATACAGCGGAGGAGCTGCGCGGTGTGTGTGTGTGTGCTGCGGTGGTTTTTATTGCAGCCGGCGGAGCTCTCAGCTGTGATTCTCACGCTGCTGATGACAGACTGTACGTCGTTCACCGGGTCTGCTGGTGCAAATACTCCATGCATGCTTCTTCACAGCCGCCACTGAAACCAACACTGGAAGGATTTAATGTTACTGTTGTGTTGGAATAACTTTCCTGCCCTTTTTTGTGCGCCTTTTGGGTCGATTTCGCCCCAAATTCGTCCGCCGACACGTTAAAATCTACAAGGTAAGGAGAGTTTCTGGAAGCTTTGCATGACACCTTTCCAAAAAAAAATGTCAGTAAGTGAAGGTGGGGTTTCCCCCCTTTATTCTTGCACTTAATTTATCCCAGTTGAGCACCTGCTGCTGCAGCATGCATGCATGCATGCAAGGTTGATGCATGCATGCAAAAGGCGTGCACACTCCCATGTTGTGAAGTGACCATGTGATGTTGCTCACACCTCCACACTGGGTCAGTTCTAATAAATTAATAATTATAATAAACAAATAGTGCAAAGAAATAAAAAACTGTCTGGATATACATGGACTGGTTGTTATGTACAGTATGTACATGTGGAGATGTTTATATACTGTGTATGTACAGTGAGTAGAATTTATATTTAACATGACAGGTATGTACATAGTACAATATGTACATAAAGTGACAGATGATATGTGCACATTACACAAATGTGCATTAAAGTCTGTAAATTATAAAAAATGTGCATTAATGACTGTAAATTATATTAAAAAAAGTGCATTAAAGACTAAATTATAATCTAAAAATGTGCATTAAAGACTGTACATTATAATCTAAAAAATGTGCATTAAAGACTACATTATAATCTAAAAATGTGCATTAAAAACTACATTATAATCTAAAAATGTGCATTAAAAACTGTACATTATAATCTAAAAATGTGCATTAAAAGCTGTACATTATAATCTAAAAATGTGCATTAAAGACTGTAAATTATAATCTAAAAATGTGCCACACCTCCTACACATCTTCCTCACACCTCCACTCCTCCTGCAACATCTAATGGGTGTTTTTTCTTCCATGCAGCTTCACAATAAGGAGACACAAAATGCCTCTGAGTTCAAGTTTGTCGAGTAAAAACTACGACTACGACTACGACTCCCTGCAGCCTTTCTTCTACTATGACAACGAGGAGGAGGATTTCTACCCGCAGCAGCTGCAGCCTCCGGCTCCCAGTGAAGACATCTGGAAGAAGTTCGAGCTGCTGCCGACTCCTCCTCTCTCTCCGAGCCGCCGGCCGAGCCTCTCCAGCCTCTTCCCGTCCACGGCGGACCAGCTGGAGATGGTGACCGAGTTCCTGGGCGACGACGCGGTCAACCAGAGCATCATCTGCGACGCGGACTACTCGCAGACCTTCCTCAAGTCCATCATCATCCAGGACTGCATGTGGAGCGGCTTCTCTGCTGCGGCCAAGCTGGAGAAGGTAGTGTCCGAGCGGCTCGCCACGCTGCACGCATCCAGGAAGGAGTCGTCGTCGTCTGCGGCTGCGTCTGCAGCGGTGGTGGCTGCGGAGTGCGCGTCGGAGCATGTAGGTGCAGCCGCCTGGAGGCTGAACAGCAGCTACCTGCAGGACCTGAACACATCTGCAGCGGAGTGCATTGATCCGTCTGTGGTTTTCCCCTACCCCATAGCAGCAGAGACGCCCAAGCAGAGCGCAGGGACGCCAAATAGTAAGGATTTGGGGCTGGACACGCCACCAAACAGTGGGAGCAGCAGCAGCAGTTGTAGTGACTCAGGTAAACTCATCATGCACTCACCTTTCTCTGTGTGCAATTAGGAATATCTCCTGCACAGATTGCCTGCACTATTTTGACTAAAAGGATGTATACTTTTGTTTTAATTCATGTTTGTAGTCCATGCACTCACCTTTCTCTCTGTGTGCAATTAGGAATATCTCCCTCTTGCTGAGTGTGCACAGATTGCATGCACTATTTTGACTAAGAGGATGCCAACTTTTATTTTAATTCATGTGATTTGTAGTCCATGCACTCACCTTTCTCTGTGCAATTAGGAATATCTCCCTGTTGCTGAGTGTGCACAGATTGCATGCACTATTTTGACTAAAAGGAGGCCAACTTTTGTTTTAATTCATGCAGGAAGGTAGAGAGACATGCTGTCTCTTCCTCACATGCCATGCTGTGATTATAGAGGCTGCATGTTAAGCAATCAACTGATGATGTGGAAGGGAGAGATTGCATCCTCTCCCTTCCTTTCCTCTCTGTGGCATGCACTGTGTGTGTGAGTTACAACCTTGATGCTGATTGTTTGATTTTTTTGTGTGTTGCAGAAGATGAGGATGATGAGGAGGAAGAGGAGGAGGAGGACCAGGAAGAAGAAGAAGAAGAAGAGGAGGAGGAGATCGATGTGGTGACAGTGGAGAAGAGGCAGGCGGTGAAGCGATGCGACCCCAGCCCGGCAGAGACCAGCAGGCATCCCAGCCCACTCGTGCTGAAGAGGTGCCACGTCTCCACCCACCAGCACAATTACGCCGCCCATCCATCCATGAGGCACGAGCAGCCGGCTGTCAAGAGGCTGAAGCTGGAGAGCAGCACTAGTGGAGGAGGCGGCGGAGGAGGAGGAGGAGGAGGTGGCAGCCACAGCAGGGTCCTCAAACAGATCAGCAGCAACCGCAAGTGCTCGAGCCCGCGGACGTCTGACACGGAGGACTACGACAAGAGAAGGACTCATAACGTACTGGAGCGCCAGAGGAGGAACGAGCTCAAGTTGAGCTTCTTCGCCCTGCGGGACGAGATCCCCGAGGTGGCCAACAACGAGAAGGCGGCCAAAGTGGTGATCCTGAAGAAGGCCACAGAGTGCATTTACAGCATGCAGACAGACGAACAGAGACTCCTCTCACTCAAAGAACAGCTGAGGAGGAGAAGTGAACTTTTAAAGCAGAGACTGGCACAGCTGCAGAGCCCTCGCGCTTAAAGTTTGATAAGACTTTTTTGGCCTTTTGTTTTTTATGCAAGTTCAAGACTTAGGGTGTACAGTTGTTGTTGTTGCATGCAAATGCAAAAGCGGATTAAGTTGTTTGGAATCTTGTTTGATTTCAATGTTGAAACTGCCTCAATTGAAGTTATGGGTGGATTAAATATTTAAAAGTTTATTTTTATTAATAAAATATTAAAAAAAATGGGCTACCCCTGTTGAGGGCCCAAACTAAAATATAAATTTTTATGTTTTGTATATAATTAATATTTCCTAAGAAAATGTATTTTTGGATCTCAATTGTCTGGATGTTCAGACCCAGTGTTTGGTTTTTTCCATTATGTTCCTAGATTCTTTTTGAAATATAAAAAAAATGTTTCTTCTTGAATTTGTGTCCTTGTTCTTGCAGTGCACAAACACGCATTTCATCACAGTGTAGACACACATTAATATGGGCTGGGGGGTACATGTTGCAGTAGTAGGAGATAAGACTCATAAATGATTGCATGATTTGAATAAAGTGACTCTGACATGCTCATGTTTGGATGTAATGATGCTCAGACAAGTCCCTCCTCTTCCTGTGACCACTTCAGGTAAAATTTAAAGTACATTAAAGGTAAAAAATTACTCATTCTCACATGAAGATGCTGATCCATAGTTCATGGTCATAAAGAAGACACGGTAAGACCACAACACGACCTCTGATTTATGCATTGGAAGCATTTAATCTATCACTATATGGCACATTTAACCTAAATGAGTGCTTGTCATTGAAGATATTCTAATATCACTGATGCTAAAATGAACAAATTTCACCAAAGAAATGCCATAACACCTACATCTGTTTTATGGACAGAAGAGGGGATAACATACCTGAATTGGACCTGTTTTGCACCAAAAATTGATGCACAAAAACATAATTTCCTACAGTATTACTAAGTGCATTGAAAGCTACTTCACATTCCTTATATGGTTAAACATACTTGGGCAATGATTATGATCAAATAATGCCTTAATTTAATTTCTTAGATCAGATTTAAGTCATATAATTCACAGATTTCTGCCTGTGCAGACAATATACACACTCCAAATGTGTGTTTTTTTGACAATAAATCTTAAATTAAGATATCAGATAAATATAACTACATCTTAGAGGAGATAATAGGCAATATAAACACTATATAGAATAACTTCCCACATACAGTGAAGTCTCTACCTTATGTATAATAAATAATATATAATGATAACATACCTGTTGTGTACTATGCATAATAAATAATATATAATGATATGTAATAATACCTGTACTATTATTGTTTATATTGGGTCAGGGTTTTTTTTCGACCAGCTTTCCAAGTCTGGCAGTGACGTCACGCGCCGTATCCCGAGCGCTCCCCTGAGCGCGTGGTCCTGGTCGCGAGCACATGGAAGTGAGGTCGAGATTTGTGTCTGTGAGTTGCGCGACTGATCATCAGAATAAAAAAGAGGAATATAAAAGCGATAAAAGCTGCAAGACTTGAAGCGGTAAGAGCTCTTTAAGTGTCTCCTGTCGAATGCATTCATCAGTTTATAAACTAATTGTTTAATTAAGAGATTATAGGAGCTGATGCTATGAAGTTAAAGCTCTTTATCTTTCACTGTAAACTTGATTTAAAGGGAGTCGCATGTGTGGATATGAACGACTTTGCAGAATGAATGTAAAACTATTGTTATCTCAGGACAAGTGTTATATTTCCGTCTCTATTGTGTCTGTTCAACTCCTGCTAAATACTGCTAGAGATGTTTGCATGCATGCTCCTGTTTGTCTCTTTGTGTGTTTTTATATTATAGCTACACTACTATCTACTTTCTTTTTTATTCTCCACGGAGCACAAAGTGTAGAGCTGCTTCCAGCATTTGTTTTATCTCTGCTGTCAGTACAGTGATCATAACAAACACATGATGATAAAAGGCATGTGTGATAGCATCAGGTATAGTGCTCACAGCTCCCTTATCCTCAATTTATGAGCTTGTTTTATGTGCAGCTTTGTTTGTGTGCAACAAAAGAAGATTTCTATATATAAATATATATATATATATTTTTTTGCATGCATATAAAAGCAGAGAGAGGTAGAGCCACACTGAGACATGCGGGAGGACCTTAAAAAAGATGGGATTAGTAGTGCAGTGGGTTCATTGTGTGGTGCTTTCTGGGTGGGCAGGATGGTGTATTGTGAGAGAGTTTGTGCTGTAACTGGCTGACCTGAGTTCAAGCCTCCATGACAACGTGCATCCACCCTGCTGAAGTTTTTGTCCAGGAAAAACACTGAAACCCTGTGTGGAGGTGATGTCATTTTGGCAACAAAAAAAAAGAATCTGCAGGGAGGCATTTTACGTTAAAACTGGGCTCGAATGTGTTGTACGTGTCTTGGTTACAAATAACCGCTGCCTTTTAAACCTCATTTCTGTGGCTGCGTTTCACTGGAGTTTACCCCAGTTCTCACCTGCAAAACACCCACAGAAATCATCATGCTTCCTGGGTCATGCAGGGTCTCTGGAGAGCCTTTTCTTTTTTTTGCGTGGGACACCGACCCAGGTGATTTATACATGTAAGAAGTTACAAACAGTCCCTTTTTAAAGTATTAAAAATAAAGTACTCAATGGAGTAAAATCTGGAGAGCCTTTTCTTTTTTTGTTTGCAGAATGTTTGCTTGCATAGATTATCGATTGCCAACTGCTCCTTTAATATTTAATAATTACATGAATTGACTTCAACTTTTCACATTCATACTGGCTCAGCAGCGTCAGGTAGAATAACTATTCTACTGTACCTGGTGTTCAGTCGAGGTGTCTGAAACTAGTCCCAGTTTGTGCCTCTAATGCAGTGGTAACTAAGTACGTTTACTCAAGCAGAAATTTGAGGTACTTGTACTTTACTTGAGTATTTTCTTGTCATGCCGCTTTCTACTTCTACTCCACTACATCTCAGAGGGAAATATTGTACTTCATTAAAGTTACTTGACAACTTTAGTTACTTTACAAATTAAGATTTTTGCAAACAAAACATATAAAGAGCCTCTATTAAACTATATCCAACAATATATACAAGTACAGCTGAAAGGATTAGTCAATTAATACAAAAAAAGGAGACAAAAATTGTATGGTTCCAGCTTCACAGATGTGATTTACTGTTTTTCCTTTAATTAAATTGAATTAAATGATTTGATTGAAATGATTCAAATATTAAATTGTGATTAATCGCAAATTAATTGCACATTTTTTTATCTGTTCAAAATGTACCTTAAAGGGAGATTTGTCAAGCATTTAATACTCTCTTGTCTCTCTTGTAACTGAGTACTTTACAGGGGCGGCTGTGGCTCAGAGGGTAGAGCAGGTTGTCCACCAATCGGTGGTTCGATCCCCGGCTGCTCCGGGTCACATGTCGATGTGTCCTTGGGCAAGACACTTAACCCCAAATTGCTCCCGAAGGCATAGCCATCGATGTATGAATGAGTATTGAGATTAGAGCCTGATAGACAAAGTTGGCACCTTAGTAGCCTCTGCCATCAGAGTATGAATGTGTGTGTGTGAATGGGTGAATGCTGACATGTAGTGTAAAGCGCTATGAGTGGTCGGAAGACTAGAAAAGCGCTATATAAAGACAAGTCCATTTACCATTTACAGTGTGGTATTGGTGGTACTTTGACTCAGTGGTGTAGTGGAAGGTATGCCCACCTCTTTTTCTAGCAGGTTACAACCACCTATCAGCCAAAAAGCCATTGAAATATATAGGAGAGTATGCCCACATCCTTCTCAGGAACGTACCCATCGACCTAGTAGTACCCACCTCATCAACGACCACCACTGCTTTTACTACAGTAAAGGATCCGAAAACTTCCTCCACCACTGCTCTCATGTATTAGTGTCACAGGGCGAAGTGTCCGTCTGTCTTAAAGATAAATAAGCATAGATACAAACGACACTTTTCACTGCTCTGACGGTATTTCCAGAATCCTCAAACACTCTTTTAACAATTTTAACCATATGGATGAAAAATGTTTTCACCTGCTGCACAATAAAAAAAAAAGATGATTAACTTGTTTAGGGCTGCAACTAACGATTATTTTCATTGTTGATTATTTTCTCAATTAGTTGTTCGGTCTATAAAAAGAAAATGGTAGTAAATGTGTTTCCCAAAGCCTAAGGTGACGTCCTCAAATGTCTTGTTTTGTCCACAACTCAAAGTTATTCAGTTTACTGTCATAGAGGAGTAAAGAAACCAGAAAATATTCACATTTAAGAAGCTGGAATCAGAGAATTTTTCTTTTTTTTTCTTAAAAAATTGACTTAAAGCGATTAATTGATTATTAAAATAGTTGTTAATTTAATATTTGTCCACTAATTGATTAATTGTTGCAGCTCTGAACTTGTTTCCTCTCCAGGTAGCTGCGTACCTGCTGCTGTCTGTGTTTGGATTGGGAAAGTTGCAACTTGGGAAACAGGTTCAAAACCTTTTCGATGGTTGGATGTTTTTTTTTACGGATTCTGGAAAGTTTAGTTTTTCAAACATCGGCTCTTATTTATCTTTAAGATAAATGAATGCTTACCTCTGTGACTCAAATGTAACACTAATTCTAATACATGAGAGGCTGAAACTAACGATTGTTTCCATCTGGTGATGAATTCAACTAAAAATGAGTCTATAAAATGTCAGAAAGTAGTTCAAAAAGGAACATCTCAATCACAAATGTCTTGTTTTGTGTGACCAACAGTCCAAAACACAAAGATATTCAAGTTACAGTGATGTAAAACTAAGAAAAGAAGCTGGAAACGGCAAAATATTTGGCATTTTTTGCTTGATAAATGATGATTAAGTGCAGATTTGGGCTCTAAATGTTGTACTTATATCCTGTAAAAACCATATTTAACATTTAAACATGAAATAGCAGTGACTGTGAGTCTTCTGAGAGAGATATTGATGGATACAGTTGAGTCACGTCCATACATATTTGCTATTCCTCGAGTAAGGAAGGGAATTTTCCTTTCTGCGTTGCTGTGATTACATCAGCTCTCGGCTCGTCTGATACTTATACTCCTCGCTGGAGTGGTACCACAGTAAATGTTGTGTATCTTAGAGATCTGTGTGTTTTCCAGTCAGACTTATTACTCTGAGCCAAACTTCGTTGCCTCGCCACAACGACTGCACACATACTTCTCAGATACTTTAGAGGCCCAGGAATACATGGAGGTCTACTCTTATGTAAGCTGTGCTTTTCAGAGCTGGAATAGATTAAAGCGGTTCATACTCCTGAAGTCAGGACTCGCCAGCCAGACTTTTCTTTCTCTCTGGCCGCGTCTCACTTTACAGCATCATTATTATCACATGACATCACTTTCCTCTTTGGGACTACGCTGCCTCATTTGCATGCTCTGTTTCTGTCTCTGAGCTGTCAGTGTGTTTTTTATTGGCGGTGTCCGAACTGTGTTGGGCTGCCAGAGTCTCGCGCCTGCACAGTGTTTTCATTTCACCACGTGAGAGTTTCTCCAGGAGTATGTTGCCGAGGAATGTGACACGTGTGCTCTTGAATGCAACACCGCCACATATTTAACGTGGAGCCGAAGTTTGACTTTTTGTGTGTCAGGAAATATCCACTACTGTGCATATCTACACATTTTTTAAACCTTTTTTTTGGACATATGTGTTGAATTAGCATGTAGCTTTAAACCTCTGAGTTCTGTGGTGCCTAGCGACTGCAGTGTGTGGTGTAAAAACATTGATACAAGCACACCTAGCGTCTGTCCCTTTTACAACATTCAACATTTGGGAGGACACATCGTGCTATGAAGTTTGTATTGCACTGGGAAAGTGAAGGATAGTTAGCCTAGCTCGCTAACATTAGCACTGATTCCCCGCTAAACATTACTTTTCATTTATTTCAAAGCCTGCCCTCACACACACCATGGACTGTATATAAGAAGTGGACGTAGTCACCGTGACGTCACCTATTGGTTTGTGGGCTGCCGTTTTGAAGCCTCGAGTTCGGCATTTTTGCTGTCGCCATCTTGGTTTCTTGCAACCAGAAGTGACACCAAAGGGTGGAGCTAAGTGCAAGCGAACATTTTTAGGCAACCAAAAAGGTTATAATTAACTTTCATGAAGTGAAAACACACTGTGAAATGGTTAAACTTTTAAGATGAAAACACGGACAACTCCCAGACTGGACAACTCCATGGTTGCGACCTGTCAATCACCAGGTAGCCACGCCCTAAAGCATCCCCTGCTTTATGGTCTATTTGACTCTAAATGGGACCATAATTTACTAAATGAACATCATGCTGTATTGAAGAAGACTTGAAACTAGCGATTGAGACCATAAACTCATGTTTACAATGTTTACTGAGGTAATAAATCAAGTGAGACGTAGGCTCATTTTCTCATAGACTTCAATAAAATCGGACTTCTTTTTGCAACCAGAGGAGTCGCCCCCTGCTGGCTGTTAGAAAGAATGAAAGTTTAAGGCACTTCAGCATTGGCTTCACTTTTCAGATCCGGAGGTTGCCGCTTGGTTTGCTGTCTCGCATGAATAGGTCCAGTTGTGGTGATGACAAATGACCAGCTAACGATGTTGGCACCTATAAACCTGCTAACTGCTTTAAACTTACATTCGAAATCACAATTTTAACCAAATAAGTATGTAAGTCAAAACGAACAAGGATATACAGTATACACTGATTCTTGGCAAAAAAAAAAAAAATGACTCATTCCATGTCTTAAGAGTTAAGC